>CAUYON010043277.1:0-17344 GCA_963573935.1 Arctocebus calabarensis | reverse complement strand
CACAACACCCGGCTATTTTTTTGTTTGGATTGCAGCCGTCATTGTTGTTTGGCGGGCCCAGGCTGGATTCGAACCCACCAGCTCAGGTTTACATGGCTGGCGCCTTAGCCCACTGAGCCACAGGCACCGAGCCAAGGACGCTCACTTTTGACACAGATGCAGCAGGCCCTGCCCCCACCCCCAGTAGCAAGAGCCCCAGAACCTCTCTCCACCAGACCCCAGGCAGCCAGGGCGTACCTTCTCTCTCTTCCCGGGCCAGACCCCCAGCTCAATGATCGCTCCATGCACATGGCTGCAAGGAGGCCTGCGCTGTCAGTGTGGAGGACTCCCCAGCTTTCTCAGGCTGATCAAGCAGCAGAGTTGGCCATGCCGCCCAGTAGTCGTGGCACTCTTCCCACTGTGTGGGCCCACTCCTGACAGAGCAGCTGTTACTGTCATAGTTGTTTTATTTTTATTCCTCCCACTGGGAGCCCAGGATCAGAGGGAAACATCAGTGCTGCTGCCTTATTACAGAAAGCAGAGAAAATCCAGCAGGGAATGGATATTCTCCTCCAGGCCCTGAGGGTAGAGTCAGTGGGGAGCCTTTGCTGTAACATCTTCATCTTATAGATGGGGAAGCTGAGGTTGCAGAGGCCCAGGACGTCCCCAGAAGCTGTGTTTGGGCCATACTGGAACCTGGTTCTATAGACTTCAGCTCTGAGGTCTTTCCGCTATCTCCTGTGCTGTGGCCAGGAAGGAATCGAGGTCAGTGTTCTGTGTTAAAGCAGATTCCTGGGCCCCACTGACAAGCTCAGGATCTGGTGTGGACCCAGGTCTGCATCCTCAGCAAGGGAACCTGGCCAAAGTTCTAGAATCACTGGCATAGACCCATACACTGGTCCCAAAGCCCCAGTCTGTGCTCTGAGCCCCTATTTGTTCATCCTACATTTAAACTCACCGTTCAAGAATCCTAGCCCCCTGCTGGGCATGGTAGTGCCCCTGTATTCCCAGCTACACCGGAGGCTGAGGTGGGAGGATCAAGTGAGCCCAGGAGTTCAGACCTGCCAATCTGGTGTCCACAGTCAGTTCAGTGTCCTTATGGTGACCTCCCCAGAGCGGGAAACCAACAGGTTGCCTGAGGAGGGGTGAACTGGGCCAGTTGGGAAATGGAACCACAGTAGTCCAGCCTGGGCCATATAATGAGACCCTGTCTCTAAAAAAGAAGAATCCCAGCCAGGACTAATCGACTTTCATTTACTGCATCACTCATCTGGTGCCTGACAATAGTGGGTCCCAAGTAAAGGGGACAGAAATGGTGTCTTATTGTGGTGGAGCACACGCAACCTGGCCCAGGTGGCTGGGGATCAAATCTCACACCTGCCACTTCTAGTCGCGTGACCTCGATGCCTTGCATCCTCACCTGTAGGATGAGGACAGTGATACCTCTCTCCTACGGCGCTGAGGACTGCAGAGTTAGTATAAATAGCATGCTTAGGTTGGTGTCTGCCACATAGTGAGCGCTATGTAAGTGTTAGCGCTGACTGTGCCACTTTACAGGCTGCAAAAGTTATGCACCGAGAGGCGAAACTCTGCCAAGGTTACATAGCTGCTAAGTGGCAAAGGTGGTTGGGGCTTCCACCTTGCCCACATGACCCCTGCCTGGTCACCTGCCACCTTCCACTCCTGATGACCAGCTACAGCTCTGCGTGTGGGTTATCATTCGGGGAGAAAAGACCCTCCCAGCTCCTCCACTTACGCATACACCCTCCCATACGCTCTGGGGTGAGGGTAAATTCCAGTCTCGAAAGCTCGGTTTTCATTACTCCGAGGCTCATTTATACAGAATGCTTATTTCCGTTTCCTGGAAGAATTTGCACTCAGAATCTCGGCATTTTGGTCTAAGCAAGGGCTCTCCAGGACAAGACCACATCTTTGCCTGGGGAAGAAAATAGAGCTAAGGCAAGGTGTCATTAGACATATCTAGCTTGTGGTCCTTAGACCCGATCTGTGCATGTAGCTTCCCCCTTCGCCTTCCCTGTAGCTTCCTCTGTCTGATAAATGTGGGATTCTTTCCTCTGAGTGGGTCCGAGGCCCAGGAAGTCTGCAGCGGCACTGACAGTCCTCCTCAGGATGGGCTTTGTGGCACCTCTCTCCCAGGCTGCTCTGAGGACCAGGGGGTTGAGCAAGGCCATTCAGGCCTGTGAGAGGGCCCGGCACACACTGTCCCCCCTTCCTGCCGCCCACCCCTCCCATCTCAGCGTCCTGGGGGAAGGCAGCTCCACTGCTGGTCTCTTTCTCTCCTTTCATCCCTGTTGTGATAGAATCTGCCTGAGCTTGGGGCCCATTCTAATGAAGGTAACTGAATGCCTGGGCAGCCAAAACTGGCCCTTTGCAAAAGCAAGGGGAGGGCCTGCCCTTACGGGCCAGCCTGCCAGCTCTTGTTTGCCCTAGCCTGGTTTTAGAGAGGATTGAGCCATACAACCCGAAGGAGAGGCCCAGGAAGGGGAAAGGGACAGAGAGCAGGTTTATTTGGGGTGAGCTACACTGGTCCATTGCAGTTGGCACTGGGTGCTTTCAGAAGCTGGAAAAGCAAATAGTAGATTTGGGTCATGAGGGGGGGTTGGGGGAGATGGTTAGATTTAGCAGGATTTTGATGCCAAGTAGCTAGTGTTCAGGGCTCTGGGCTCTGGACTTGAGACCCTTCTTATCAGAGCCTCTCTTCTTCCTCCCCTAACTTAGAACCCACATGTATGTTTGGGCAGACACACACCACCACTGTCCTGGGCTCTTTTCCCTAAATTTGGGAGGCTTGTGGCAGAGGAAAGAAGGCTTTGGAGACAGGTAGGCCTGCGTCTAAATCCTGGCTCTGAAAGTCCTTGGGCAGTTTACTTAATCTTCTCAGCATAATCTGCCTCAGCATTCTCATCTGTGAAATGGGCAGAGCAATGCGTGCTCTGGGAGATCAGGTCATGTGAGGCCTGAAGCTCTTATGTGTGTATCTCTTTTTAAGGTAAAGAGTTTCAACATATCTTACTTCTGCACATTTTACAAAACACGTGACCATGTGAACACACTGGCAAGGCCCCCCCTCGAGCACTTGAGGGTCCTACAAGCTTAAGCTCTGTTAGCTCCACGGTAAATCCAGACATGTACACACAACTCTGGTAGCACTGGGAAGGATTAAATGAGCTGCTGTTTGTAGAGCTCCTAGAACAGTGCCACTCATGATAAGTGTCCACTTCTAGCCTCTCAGGACTGTGGTGGCACCAGCCGTGAGCAGAGTGCCGGCAGAAGCTGCTCACTTGCTACTTTCATTCAGTAGTTCCGCTGATCCTCAGTGCTTCTGATGGGCCCTTCTGAGCCTAGGGTACAGACGGCCCCTCCTAAAGCTTTCAGTCCGGGAGGGGAAACTGGAAAATCAGTTAATCGCATAAACAGGCGGTTCTGAATGGAATGAGGGCAAGTGCTATGAAAAAGCTAGGTGATAGCAAGGGGAAAGAAAAATGAGAAAATACATCTGATTTGGGGCATCAGGCTTCTCTGAGGCATTGCAGAAGAGTAGGAAAGACTTCTTATTTTCCTCAGTTCTGCTTCGCTTTCAGTTTCTGCATGTCCATCTGGAGGGCAGTCTGGACTGGTGACATTAATAGCAACTAAAATGTTTCGAGGTCCATCTAAAATCTGAGCAAATATTATTATCCCATTTGATCCTCTCAGCAACTCTGAGATGAGAACGTGGGGACCCAGGCAGAAGTGGCTTTACTGGAGCTGACAGGTTGTAAATGGCGATGCTGGGATTGAATCTCCACCTGTCTGCCTTGCAGCTCTTTGCACCATGTGGCTGACACAGAGGTAGGGATGCCCTGGCAGACTCATGTGGCATCATGACCGTCTCAGAGGTCACTGGTTACCCTAGGAGAGGAGGAAGCTATGGGGTTGGGCATTGCTGCTTCTGAGACACATCCACACATCCTTTGCCTGCCACTGTTGAAGTGGTTGTGGCCTCCCTGGGGTGGCACAGTCCCAGAATAGTCAGTCTCCTGGACTCAGAAGGCCCTCCCATGGCATCATGCACCTGTGTCCTGGGCACAGCTGTACAGACCTGACCCCTATGGCCTTGGGTCTACCCACATGGCTCCTTTATTGCTGGAAAGGTGAACTGATGCTCACAGCAAGGGACACAGGTGCACACAGAGAGCAGAGTTCAAAAAGAAGTAGGGAAGCAGGGAGGGCCCAAATATTGGAGCCTAGGAAACTACACTGGGGAAACCAGCTTTTCCCTAGGCTTCCCAAGAAGCCTGGAATAAGGGGGAATGGGTGATATGTCACTCTCATGATCCCACAGAGGGAAGTTGGTACATGACAGATGGCCTGAGATGAGGCACCATGGGATAGATACTTCTTCAGCACCTACCACATGCTTACAAATGGGCTCTGCCAGGTGCTTGAAACTCATTACACTGAGTGGGTCTGTAAAAGTCTTTTGTGTTAGGTACTTTTATCCCCATTTCACAGATGTGAGCATTGAGGCTCTGAAAGGCAGATAAACTCATGAGAACTCACATCCCTGAGCCTGACAGGAGTTTATGGGAAGGGTCATTAAAAAGGAGATAATGGGTCATGTAGGAGATGGGGTCTTCTATAGAAGTTCTATTTTATTTATTTATTATTCTTTTCAGACAGAGTTTCACTTTGTTGCCCTGGGTAGAGTGCCGTGGTGTCACAGCTCATAGCAACCTCAAACTCTTGGGCTCAAGCGATTCTCTTGCCTCAGCCTCCCAACTAGCTGGGATTACAGGTGTCTACCACAATGCCTGGCTATTTTTAGAGACGAGGTCTCACTCTAACTCAGGCTGGTCTTGAACCCATGAGCCTAGACAATCAGCCCACCTCAGCCTCCCAGAGTGCTGAGATTATAGGTGTGAGCCACCATGCCCGGCCATAGGAGTTTTGTTTTTTTTTTTGGTAGGAACAGTCTCACTTTATCGTCCTCGGTAGAGTGCTGTGGCTTCACTCAGCTCACAGCGACCTCCAACTCTTGGACCTAGGCGATTCTCTTGCCTCAGCCTCCCGAGTAGCTGGGACTACAGGCGCCCACCACAACGCCCAGCTATTTTTCTGTTTTAGCAGTTCGGCAGTTCTGTTTTAGCAGGTTTGAACCTGCCACCTTCAGTTTATGGGGCCAGCGCCCTGCTTGATGAGCCACAGGCGCCACTCAGAAGTTTTATTTTTTAAATCAATTTTATTGTTTTTAAATACAAAGCATTTCATATCTCTCTCTTTTTTTCTTTTCTCGTCTCTACTTTGTCGCCCTCAGCAGAGTGCCATGGCATTACAGCTCACCAACTGCCAGCCACAACACCCAGCTATTTTTGTTGCAGTTATCATTGCTGTTTTAGCTGGCTGGGGCCGGGTTCAAACCCACCACTCTCAGTATATAGGGCTGGCGCCCTACCCACTTAGCCACAGGCACCACCCCCACTTCATATTTCTATTAGCCCTTCCTTGGTTGAAAGCAGAAGCAAATGTTTTTAAATCATTGTGACAAAAACATGTCTGGGGAATGAGAGTTCTGGGATTATATTTACTCACATAACTCAGTGTCAGAATAGTAAAACCAATGTTTATATGCATTGAGGCCACAGAAGTGAGTGCTTTAGGGATGGTCCCTCGTTCAAGTCCCCCAGCAACCTTCTGAGAGATTATTATCCCATTTTACAGATAACAGACCTGAGGCTCAGCTGGCAAGTAGGTTGTTCAAGGTCACCCAGCTGGGAAGTGTTGGAGCCCCAGCTTTAAAGTCAGGTGTGTTATAGGACAGAGAGGTGGCCCTGTCCTTATTATGCCACTGAGTAGGCTTGGACAGGAGCTGTGAGCCAGGCTAGAGGTGCTGAATCTGAGCAACAATCTGGGTGTGGACAGAAACAGCTCCCAAGCTTTTGGTGCCAGGTATGAAGGTGAATATTGGCGGTGAGCCCTGAAGGCTGGGCTCACACTTGAGTCCAAAAGCAGGGGGTGGGGCAGCTCCTGTGGCTCAAAGGAGTCGGGCGCCAGCCCCATATCCTGGAGGTGGTGGGTTCAAACCCAGCCCTGGCCAAAAACTGCAAAAAACAAAAACAAACAAAAGCAGGGGGCCTTGTCAGGTGGTGGGATGCATTGGCTTAAGTTCTCAAATGCCAAGTCCTGGATCAGGAAACGGGCTGTTCACCTGAGGTCAATTCTCTAGATCTTGGCTGAGCGCTGTCCTGGGGCTAGCCGGGCCCCAGACACATAAAGAACCACTGTGCTGTGCCACGTGACAAATGCTCCAGCTGTACAAGGTGCCAGGGAGCCTGGTGAGGGAGCGGCGGATTCTGCCCTGGGGGTCGGGGCGAGCGGCAGGGAGCTGGCAGCCAAACAAGGCCTTGACAGCTAAGTCATGGTAATCGTCATAAAAGCTTCATTCAGGGCCGCTATTGTACATGCCCAACACTCACCATCCAGGTCCTCACAGCCGGCCCAGGCCGGACCCCAGCCATGCATTCATTTTACATGCATGGGTGGAGCCCCAGGTATACGCCTACCTATGAGGACAAGGTCCCTTCCCCAAAGAACTGGTGGTCCGAGGGGAGAAGGCAAGACCTGCAGTAAGTCAGTAAGACAAAGGCAGGCAGAAGGGAAGAGAGTGAAGGCGGGGGTATGTCTCTGTAGAAGGGCCCTCTCTCAGGAGGTGATGTGAGCCCAGAGTGCAGGACCCAAGGTTGGAGGCACCGGAAGGTGCAGGGTATGGGAGGAAGGCTCTCAGGTGGGAAAGAGCTTGGTCGTTGGAGAATCTTGGCAAGAAGGCAGAGCTCTGGGGAGGGGAGAGGAGGGGGCAATGGAAGGAAGACCCCATGGGCATGCCTCAGGGCACTGGAGAGGAGTTTGGGGTGTGTTCACAAGTCAAGGGAGGCCAGGTCAGGGCTTTCAGGTGGGAGTGACAAGACCCTGCTTGGTATTATGAAGAGGTCCCTGTGGCCTGTGCAAGAAGACTGTGCTGGTTTCAGGAAGACCAGTTAGGTGGCTGCGTTTGTCCAGGCAGGAGAAAATGGCAGCTTGGTCTGGGGTCATGGCAGGTGGTGGGAGGCAGTGGACTTGGCCAGAGCTGACAGGACTTGCTGATGTGAGTGAAGGAGAGAGTCATCAGGGGCTATTCTGAGGTTCTCATTTGCGCTTCCGGTGGGTGCCTTTTGCTGAGTGGGGTGGATGTTGGGGGCCCAGGGAAGGAAGCAGGTCTGTAGGGAAACACATTTGGGTTGTGGACATGTTAACTTGAGATGCCCTCTGGACAGTCAGTTGAAGCTGTCTGCACAATATTGTGTGCGCTGCATCCCCTTTAGGCCCAAGGCCTTTGGTCTCCACCTGCCAGCAGTGCTGGCTGCATTGAATCCTCCCCGGGGCCAAGGGGACACCTTGCCCAAGTTTACAGACCTTTCCTGGGACAGTTCATATGTCATGGCTGGTCCATGTGGAACACAAGTGTTTTCCCTCCTTGCCTCTTTCTGGGACAACTTTGAAGGGCTGTCCCAGCTCCAGAGCCCCTGCAGTAGGTTGAGGTCCATGGCACCTGCAGGGAAGTCCAGCCCTCCATCCCACCTCGAGCCCCTCATGCCCTTGCAGGCCGAGCCCTAATCCCCTTCCCAGACAGTTTCCTTCACAGACAGGTGGGTGTGGTGGCTGGGAGCTCTGCGAGGAGGTCCAGGGTGGGCATAAAATTGGGGAAGGGCGGGTACACCTGTGGCTCAAGAAGTAGGGTGCTGGCCCCATATTCCAGAGGTGACGGGTTCAAACCCAGCCCCAGCCAAAAAAAAAAAAAAATGGGGAAGGGTGCTGGTATTTGGTGGACTGGAAAGCCTCAAGCTACATGAGCCCTTCCACTCAGGAAAGGAGGGGAGGAAAGAGGACTGAGGTACAGGGCACAGCAACCTTAACCACCAAGGACCAGCGAGGCACCCTGGTCTCACTGCAGGGAGGCTACAGAAAGAATAGGGTGCCCTGGAGCCAAGCTAGGGAGTGTGAAAAAGGAGAGAGTAGTGGGCCAGGCGCTGTGAGGATTGCCCGGGAACACTGAGGACCCATGGCGTTCTGGTTAGTGCGTTTCAACTGCTATGGTGTTTAGCTAGGGAGGGAATTTTGAAGCTGAGGCATGAGCTGATTGAGGAGCTGAAGGAGTAGAGGAGGAGTCATTGATGCAGGAGGTGCCCTGCGGGAACCACTGGAGCAAAGCACCTGGCAGGGGGCAGGGCCCAGATAGAAGTGTCTATCTGTGAATGGCACGTCGTATCAGAAGGAATGGCCATGCAGATGGGCATGCAGACCTGGGGGTCGGGGCAGGAGGAAGGTCTCTTCTGGTCGCTTCTGTGAAGTTGCACAGAAGCAGCAGGAAGCAGTGCTGGAGATGACAGAACGAGGAGAGGGGCGGACCAGCCAGGCCTGCAGGTCTCCCAACTGGCAGAGGGCACAGGTGCAATTCAAACCCAGCCCTGGGCTTCATTTGATGGAAAAAGCACAAAGGGAGACATTCCAAGCGGAGGAAGCAGCAAAGCTGTCAAGATGTGGCATGTGCATCACGTAACAGAAGTGACTGTCAAAGTATTTACTGAGCTATTGCTATGCCAAGTATTCTTCATGCATTACACCATTTCACCACCCAACCTCCAACCCCTCAATAACCCTGTAACAAGCTACAGTTGATCCTCATTATTTGCACATTCTGTATTTGCAGATTTGCCTGCTTGCTAAAATTGTGATGTAACTCCCAAGTCAATACTCACAGAGCTTTCAGGATCATTTGCAAACATGCTTTGGGTTTGGTGAAACCTTGGTGAAAATTTGAGTTGCCCAACATGCAACTGAGGTCAAACCAGGCCAAGTGATGCCTTCTTGTTTCAGCTCTCACACCATAAACAAGAGTCTGTTGAGGGCCCCCTTTTCTGTATTTTTTTAGGTCTTTTACTGGTGATTTCACTATCAAATGCTGTCTAGTGTTTCTAAGTGCCAGAAGGCTATGTGTCTTGTAAAGAAAATATCAGTGCTAGATAAGCTCAGGTGTGAGTTATAGTGTGAGTTCAATGTTAGTAAATCAACAAAGTGTGCTAAATAAGGTGTCATCAGAGACATGCTCATAAAAACGATGAGTATTGGGAAGCTCCTGTGGCTCAGCGAGTAGGGCGCCGGCCCCATATACCGAAGGTGGCGGGTTCAAGCCTGGCCTCGGCCGAACTGCAAAACAAAAAAATAACCGGGCGCTGTGGCGGGCGCCTGTAGTCCCAGCTACTAGGGAGGCTGAGGCAAGAGAATCGCTTAAGCCCAAGAGCTGGAGGTTGCTATGAGCAGTGTGACGCCACGGGACTCTACCCAGGGCGATAAAGTGAGACTCTGTCTCTACAAAAAAAAAAAAAATGATGAGTATTGGCTCGACGCCTGTGGCTCAACGGGCTAAGGCGCTAGCCACGTACACCTGAGCTGGCGGGTTCAAATCTAGCCTAGGCCCGCCAAACAACAATGATGGCTGCAACCAAAAAATGGCCGGGCATTGTGGTGGGCGCCTGTAGTCCCAGCTACTCGGGAGGCCGAGGCAAGAGACTCGCTTGAGCCCAGGAATTGGAGGTTGCTGTGAGCTGTAATGCCACAGCACTCTATCCAGGGTGACAGCTTGAGGTTCTGTCTCAAAAAAAAAAAATGATGAGTATTGATAAGTTGGTGAAAGTGCTATGATCAGAGGCTCAGGGGACTCAAACCCTCTACTTCCTCTAGGAGCAGCTATTCGGTATTCACTGATTCAGTGCCTTTGGCAGCTTTATAGAACATAACTATTGCAAATAATGGGAGTCAACTATACTATTATTAACCCCCTTGTTCAAATGAGAAACCAAGGCTAAGATCAGGCAAGTTACAGGTAGTAAGCAGCAGAGGTGGGGCTTAAACCTGGGCTAGCCAGGTGTCAGGGGGCTTCACCCATGAATGGTGGCCTTGTGATCCAGTGGGGACAGCAGGGGACCTGGCCTGGAAGAAAGGCTTCCTTTATAGGGCTCCCTGGGCTCTGGGCCTCTCCGGTCTGTACCTGCACACAGCAGCTCCTTCAGCCTGCCTGGGCCCCACCCACGGAGCTGCAGCCAGGTTGTGGTTTTCCCCTAAGTGGGAGGAACACTGGCTCAGTGTCCTGGGCCGGGTGCTGTTGGTTTTCCAGTGTGGAACCCAGCCCTGAAAGGAAAGTCACAAAGGAGGTATGTGTGACTGAGCAGGAGGCCAGCTCCCATTTCCCCAGGAGCCCATCCCATCAGCTGCTGCAGCCTCATGTTTATTTGGTGGATAACTGGGGTAGGCTCCGCGGAGCCCCCAGGCCCGGGCTGCCCGACTGCCCTCCCCAGGTCCCACAGCCTTCCCTATGGTTCTGCCTCTCGTGGGGTGGCTTGTTTGCTATGCTTAGGGGTATTTTTTTCATTGCAGTACCACTAAAACATTTAGGAGATAATTGTGGGTAACTGTGTTTTCTTTCTTTCTTTTTTTTGAGACAGAGTCTTATTTTGTCGCCCTCAGTAGAGTGTAGAGTGCTGTGGCATCATAGCTAACAGCAAGCTCCAACTCCTGGGCTCAAGTGATTCTCTTGCCTCAGCCTCCCCAGTAGCTGGGTCTGCAGGTGCCTGCCACCATGCCCAGGTATTTTTAGAGACAGGGTCTCGCTCTGGCTCAAGCTGGTCTTGAACATGTGAGCTCAGGCAATCCACCTGCCTCAGGCTATCAGAGTGAGTGCCTGGCATTACAGGCCTGAGCCACCGCGCCCAGGCCCTGTGTTTGCTTTCAAAACAGAATTCCAAGCCCTTCCTTATACATCCTTCTGACCCCAAAAAAGATGTGAAGTTGTCATTGTCCACCGCCATCCTTCTCCAAAAGATAATCTCCTCTCCAGGGGAAACTAAATCCTGAAATTAATGACTGCCACTCTGGAGGGTCCCTGTGGAGGGCCTAAAGGTGGGCTGAGAACAGGGGAGCAGGGAGCACCCACATGACAGGAGGGGGGCAGTTACCTTGGGAGGGGTCTCAGGGCTTCAGGGGCCTTCAGGGGAGCAGCTCTGGGAGGGCTCAGCTGTGGGGCTGAGGAAGGACCTGGGCTTGGAGGGGAGCTGGGTAGGGAGGCCCAAAAGCCTCCTTGACCATCAGATGCAGGCAAGAAACCCTGGCTGGGAGGACGTGAAACTGTAGGGCAGCTGAGGCAGCATGTAGACCCTCGCTGCTCCCAGGCAAGGCCTCTCTGGTAAGGTCCCATGCCCGTACCCACACATATGTGCAGAGGCTAGTGGTGGGAGGGCATCTGGCTGGCAGCACAGCCCTAGGTCTCCAGAGATGCTGTATGGAAAAGAGCATCACTCTAGGGTCAGAGAGGCCTGGACAGGTGGCCAGCAGCTCCAGGGTAGAATCTAGGTGGCCAGCATGGTGTCCTGCCTGTGGTTTCTGTTCTCTGAATGCTGTTTGAGCAGATGAAGTAGTCACTGTGTGGATGGTTTTGGTTCCACCATGGTTATTATGAGGAAGGCACTTTACCCATTCCAGCATCTCTTTTTTCATAGTATAATCCGCGGTATACTGGATGTGCTGCAAAAGTGTTTTAAATTATAATTTTTTTTTTTTTAGTAGAGATAGAGTCTCACTTTATCACCCTCGGTAGAGTGCCATGGCGTCACACAGCTCACAGCAACCTCCAACTCCTGGGCTTAGGTGATTCTCTTGCCTCAGCCGCCCGAGTAGCTGGGACTGCAGGCGCCCACCACAATACCTGGCTATTTTTCTGTTTAGCAGTTCGGCCGAGGCAGAGTTTGAACACGCCACCTTCGGTATATGGGGCCAGCCCTACTCGATGAGCCACAGGCGCTGCCCTTAAATCATAATTTTTTTTTTTCTTCTTCTTCTTCTTTTTTTTTTTTTTTTTTTGTGAGACAGAGTCTCAAGCTGTCACCCTGGGTAGAATGCCATCGAGTCATAGCTCACAGCAACTTCCACCTCTTGGGCTCAAGCGAGTCTCTTGCCTTAGTTTTTCTATTTTTAGTAGAGATGGGGTCTCGCTTTTGCTCAGCTGGTTTCAAACTCATGAGCTTAAGCAATCCACCCTCCTTGGGCGTGAGCCACTGTGCCTGGCCATTAATTATTTTTGAAAGAAGTTCAAAGCACAGTAAGTATATTCTTTTTTGTTTTATTCTTTATTTTTGGATCAACATAATTTGAGTGTGCCGCGGAAGTTTAACTATAGGTTCAAGTGTGTGGTGAGACAAAAAAAGGTTGAAAAACACTGCCCCCAGAGTAATCTCTCTGAGCCTCAGTGGCCCCATCTATAAAATGGGGGTAGTACCTGCCTTGCAGTGTTATCAGAGGGATGTAAATGAGTTCATACTGGTGAGGCACTTAGAACAGAGCCTGTATGTGCTAAGTACTGTGCAGGCATTTGCTGTTAATACCTTTAACATGAAGAAAATAACATCTGCCTTCTGTGTGTGTCAGGAGCCTGGTGCATTGTTTTTGCAAGTGTGCTCCTCTCAGACCCCTGAGTCCATGTGGGGTTAAGTAAGAAAGGTCCTTGGGGCGGCGCCTATGGCTCAAAGGAGTAGGGCGCTGGCCCCATATGCCGGAGGTGGTGGGTCCAAACCCAGCCCTGGCCAAAAACTGCAAAAAAAAAAAAAGAAAGGTCCTGTCCACATCATAAGCTTCAGAAGCCCTGGTTTAAAAACAAGCCAGGTTTCTCTCCTGCTGAGGTGCTCCGTGACTTCTCTGAAGGGGAGAGTGAAGAATTTTGCCTGCTGCACTTTGTTGCTTTTGGAGTGGGATGGTGGTCTCATAAAACATATCTTTGGAAGCAGTAAATACTGCTTTGCTCCCTCTCTTCCTGGAGTTCTGGCCTCATTCTGCTTATCTCAACCAGTGGCACCCTTGGAAATGCCAAGGGTTTGGAACTGGGACAGGAGACAGCGGCCAAGTCTAGACAGGTAGTACCCAGGTCTCAGCTCCATCCCAGAAGATGGAGCAGGCAAGCTGTCATCACACCCACGGGGCCGGGACACTCCCCAGGTGGTATCACAGAGGTGCATGTAGGCCAACCGCAGGGGCCTGGTGTGGGGTGTAACTCACTAAAACATCCTCAGCCTGGACAGTGGATGGCTGCACCTGAAGGGTGATGAAGAGGAGCATGAGGCCCTTAATTGCTCACGGTCTGTAATCACCCTCATTAATTAGTGTCTGCTGCTTCCAGTTGCTGTCATAAGCCAGTTGTGTACTAAGAGGCAGCAGGGACTCCTGAATATGGGCCAGCAGATCTGGGTGCAGATCTTGACTCTACCAACCTGCCATATTACTGAACCCTCTTGAGCTTCAAGTTTCCTCATCTGTAATATGTGCAGTAACATCTACCCTATACGATTGTTGGATTAAAGTAAGTGAGAAGAAATGAAGTGGCTGGCACACAGGTGACTTTCAGTAATTGGAATTTACTAATAACAATAAGCTGTAGCAGGGCCCAGTGCAGTGGCTCACACCTGTAATCCTAGCACTCTGGGAGGCTGAGGCAGCCGGATTGCTTGAGCTTAGGAGTTTGAGACCAGCCTGAACAAGAGTGAGACCCTATCTCTAAAAACAGCCGGGCATTATAGCAGGTGCCTGTAGTCCCGGCTACTTGGGAGGCTGAGGCAAGAGGATCGCTTGAGCCCAAGAGTTTGAGGTTGCTTTCTTTTTTGTTTGTTTTTTTAGACAGAGCCTCAAGCTGTCACCCTGGACAGAGTGCTGTGGCATCACAGCTCACAGCAACCTCCAATTCCTGGGCTCAAGTGAGTCTCTTGCCTCTGCCTCCCAAGTAGCTGGGACTATAGGTGCCCGCCACAACGCCCGGCCATTTTTTGGTCACAGCCATCATTGTTGTTTGGCAGGCCCGGGCTGGATTCGAGCCCACCAGCTTGGGTGTACGTGGCTGGCGCCTTAGCCCACTGACCCACAGGCACTGAGCCTTGAGGTTGCTTTCAACTATGATGCCACAACACTCTACTGGAGGCAAGAAAATGAGACTGTATCTCAAAACAAACAAACAAAAAAACAGGGCACAAGGCTAGGCAAAGGAGTGTCAATTCAGAGCTAAGATCTGACATGTTTTGGGAAGAGAGCAGCTGGATCTTGCAAAAGGCCCCTCTCAGACCTTTATTTTTCTCCTTTCAAGTGGCCATTTCAGGAATTTCAGACAAGCCTCCTGCTAATTCATAACTAAGCAGGCTCTCAACTTTCCGCTGTCTGCATGTATGAGATCCTCGGTCCTATTCAGGGCCTCAGACATTCTCCAACATGACCACTGTGTGCCAGATGTGTTAGGGGCTGGTGTCCAAAGACACCAGGATGTGCATCCTGTCCTCAGGAATTGCAACGTGGTAGTGGACCCAACAGAAGACCAATCCTGATAATCCAGTGTGTTCCTCACAGTAGAAGGCCTTGTATTTGAGGCATAGAGATCATGAAACCATGGAATAATTTGTTCTCACTGGAAGAGACAAGGAAGATCTGAGAAGTTACACATGAGTGGGGTTTTGAAGAATGAATAGGAGTTTGCCTAGAGGACGGACGAAGAAAAAAGTTTTATACTGAAACAGCATCCCTACCTAGTCTACTCCCAACCATCTTCTTTTGCTGAGGGCAGTGTGGATCCTTCTCTTATTAGGAAGCTTTGTGACTAAGAGTAAGTCATTTCTCCTCTGCAGGCCTCAGTTTCCCATTTGTAAAATGAGATCCCTTCCAGCTTTAATGCACTGTGTTTTCATGTCTGTCTAGGCCTGCATAATGATTTCTGAAAAGTTCTTATGTTTGCGAAACATTTTGCAAAAGTCTTTGACATTTTCCCTTTTAATGCACATCCCAGACTTACAAAATGGGTCATACTGACTCCATTTGACTGAGGAAGAAACTGAGGCTTGCCCTTTGCCAGCAAGTGGACAGGCCTCGAATCCAGGTATTCAGAGCCCGAGTTTCTCTCCCCTGTTCCTCCCAGCCTCCTATTCACCCCACAAGCCTTTGACTGTTGCACTTCAATGACCCTTCACAGATTACTTGCCTTGCCCAGGCCCTTGTCAGACATTATTGCTGATAGCCAGGGAGGAGGAAGAGTCAAGAACACTGTGTGCCAGAATGCTACGCCTCTGCCCAGAAAAAATACGAGGCAAGCAGACAGGCCCATGAGGGGCAGCAGGTAGGACCTTGAGGATAATCACATGAAAACTCTTTGGCCAGAGAGCAGGATAAAGTCTGAGACATGCGCAGGTGCACAGCTACCCTTTCCTAAAGCAAAATCAGTGTCTAAATCCCTGGTGAAAATAATCCCCTGCCCCTAAATCTCCCCATCCCCTTGCCCCTTTTCTTCATGGCACATATCATGTGTATTATTTACCATTTATTTGTTCATAGTCTGACTTCTTCCACTGGATAGAATGTCAGTTCCATGAGAATCAACTGAGACTTTGTATTGCTCAGGGTCTGGTACTTAGATCTTCACTAACTGTTCAAAAATGAACAAATGAACAAACAAAGCCTTCGCTGGTGATGGTGCCAATACCCCCTGTCGTTAGCAAGCCTTGGCAAAGCAGTTCATTGGAATTCTGGGGATCTTTAAGAAACTGCTAACACCTGGCTTCTGCTCCAGCATTTGGATTAAGGGGCTGTCTAATGCTGAGTCAAAGGGTTTCACTCAGGGCGTTGACTTTTTTGAAGTTCCTCAAGTGATTCTAATGTGCAGCACAGTTTGGGGACCACTGCTTTAAAGGGTTTTCCACTCCTGAAAAGCTCTTAATTAATGGTGAATCAAAGACATGGGCTCTGGCACCTCGGGTGGGACATCAGCGCTGCCTGAGTCTGGAAGGAGGTGGGGAGGGTGGGGTCATGGGTTGGTAGTCACCTGATGTTACCCAGCGGGATGGAAGGTCTTCCTCCTGGCTCTGCTCTCACCCAATCCAGTCAAAAGGAGACCTGGCTCACTTCCTCCTCCCCTGCAGCCTCTTCCCCTTAGATGATTGAATGAGTCAGAGGAGACATTTGTTAGGGAGGAAACATGGGTTTTCTCACCATTTTCCTCCCTCTCATTGGGTTTGAATGAGTAAGAAAACCCATTGTTCCTATGTGCACCGGTTGACAAAAATAGAACTTGGTGCCTCTGAAGACTCAGCCTGGGTTCCAGAGTCAATAAGACCTGGTCCCGCCCCGTCTGTACAGCATCCAGCCAGAGGTTACGAGGGAGCCCAGCCCCAGGGGCAGACTGCTGGAAAGGACCCTGGCCAAAGGATAGTCACTACATCGGGGTATCTGCCAAGGGAAAGGGGCTCCTATTTCCAGGAGGTTCACCTGGGCCCAGGCTCTGTCCCCAGGCCAGCACAGGGTTGCAGAATCAGAAGAGACCTAAGGATGTGCCCGAGCCTTTCCCAGGGGAAGAGCCCAGAACCCAGGCCTCCTGCATCTTCTCAGGGTTTGGGGGGAAGAGGTAGATGATAGATATTTGCCTCTTCCCAGGAAGCACAGGCCCCTAGGCATGCCCCAGCTGCAGAGGAAGAGTCCTGGGGCCCAGGGCAGGGGTCTCCCACTTTTTCTAAGTGGGAGATTGAGAATGACTTTCCCTCAGGGTCAATCTTGCTTAGTTCAAGCAGGTATCCTTCTAGCCACTGCTTAGGAGACATTGAATTTACTGCTTGGAACCAAAAGCTGAGATTTAACAGTCACCACTGACACTTTTCTCTTTTTTTTTTTTTTTTTTTTTAATTTCAGGTTAATACGAGGGTACCAATAATTAGGTTATGTTTTTTGCATTTGTTAGGTAAAGCTCAAGTTGCAGTAAAGCCTTTCACCCAGGGGTGTGCTGTTTACCCTTATACTGTGCGCATTAGGTGAGAGCACACCAATCCCCCCTCCCCACTTGAATTTAATTGCGTTTTTCTCTCATGTGGGGATGTAGTTGTTTATCTATTGGTTTCGTATCAGTATTGTATCCATTGGAGAGTGCTTTTTCCATTTTTGTGATACTTTACTAAGAAGAATGCTCTTCAACCCCATCCAGGTAAATACAAAAGAGGTAAAATCGGCTCGGTGCCTGTGGCTCAACGGGCTAAGGCGCCAGCCACGTACACCTGAGCTGGCGGGTTCGAATCCAGCCCGAGCCCGCCAAACAACAATGACGGCTGCAACCAAAAAATGGCCGGGCGTTGTGGCGGTTGCCTGTAGTTACAGCTACTTGGGAGGCAGAGGCAAGAGACTCACTTGAGCCTAGGAATTGGAGGTTGTTGTGAGCTGTGATGCCACGGAACTCTATCCAGGGGGACAGCTTGAGGCTCTGTCTCAACAACAA
>CAUYON010043276.1:0-59395 GCA_963573935.1 Arctocebus calabarensis | reverse complement strand
AGAAGACACCTTCTAGGGCTTTCCTAGCCAAAGAGGGAAAATCATTGCATGGCATCAATGCTTCAAAGGATAAGCTGACTGTCTTGTTAAAGGCTAATATGTTCTGAAGGCCGTGCACCTGTGTTCTTTAGAGAAGCTTCTTTTCAGATCTTTTGCCCATCCTGAGATGGGATCTCTTGTTCTTTTCTTGCAAATACGTTGGCGTTCTCTGTGTATTCTGGTTATTAAGCCTTTGTCGGAGGCATAACTTGCAAATATTCTTTCCCATTCTGGGGACTGTCTGCTAGTGATAGTTACTGTGTTCTTGGCGGTGCAGAAGCTTTTTAGTTTCATCAGATCCCCTTTCATATTTACATAGATGGAGCTGGAACATGTTTTCCTTAGCAAAGTATCTCTAGAATGTAAGAAAAAGTATCCAATGTATACACCCCTAATATGAGGCAAATTTATATCTTTCAAGTGAAGGCTACAACCCAATTATTGCACAAGAAGACGGGAAAGGGGAGAGGGAAGGAAGGGGAGGGAGAGGGTAGGGGGAGATAGGACAAAGGGTGAGATCACACTTGTGCATATTTGAAGGGTCAGGAGAAAATTTCTAAATACAGATCAAAAATGTTTTCACATAGTAAATGAGAAAATCTCATGAATGTTGTGTCAATCAGGTTGATGAAAATATCTCAGATTGTATGTGAAGCCCGCACACTGTACCCCATGATTGAATTAATGTACACAGCTATGATTCAATAAAAAAAAAAAAAGGCTAATGCAGCTGGTGAATTTAAGTGGAAGCCAAGGCTCATAGACAATTTTGGAAATTACACTGTCTCTACTCTTCTTGTGCTCTAGAAATGGAATAGCAAAGTCTGGATGACAATAGATCTGTTTGCTGTATGGTTTAATAAGCCCACTGATGAAACCTATTGCTGCTCAGAAAAAAAGGATTCTTTTCAAAACACAACCTCTGTAAGTTGACCACCCAAGGGACTATAATAGATTGGTCAACATATGGAGGTGGTCAACATAAGGAATTTCTATGGAGCACACGTCTGGTCTCTGACAATTAGGTCAACATAAGGAGGTGATCAGTGTAGGGAAGTGGTCAGCTATGGAAGTTCTGCTGTATTACTTGCTCATTGACAACATACCTGGTCCCCTAAGAGCTCTGATGGAGATGTACAAGGAGGTTCATGTTGTCTTTCTGTCTACTAATATAACATTCATTTTATAGCCTATCAATCAAAAAGTAATTTCCACTTTTAAATTTTCTTATTTAAGAAATACATTTCATAAGCTTATAGGTGCCATCGACAGTTATTCCTCGTATGGATCTGAGCAAAGTGAATTCAGAACCTTCTGGAAAAGATTCACCATTTTAGGCAACGTTGAGATTATTTGTGATTCTTGGGGGGAGGTCAAAATATCAACATTGACAGGAGTTTTGGAAGAAGTTGATCCCAAATTTCTTGGGTGACTTGGAGGAATTCTAGATCTCAGTGGAAGAAGTAACTACAAATGTGGTGGAAATAGCAACAGAACTAGAAATTAAAGGCGTGACCAATTTGCTATACTATCCTGATGACGCTTTACTAGATGAGCAAAGGAAGTGGTTTCTTGAGCTGGAACCTCTACTGATGAAGGTGCTAAGGACATTGTTGAGATGATAACACAGGATTTAGAAGATCATAAAATGTCGTTGGTAAAGCAGTGATAAGCTTTGAGAAGATCAACTTCAATTTTGAAAGGAGTTCTGCTGGTAAAATGCTATCAAACAGCATCTGATGCTTTAGAGAAACCTTTCCTGAAATGAAGATATAATGGATGAAGAAAACTTCCCTGTCTTATTTTAAGAAATTGCTTCACCCACCCCACCTTCAGCTACTATCACCCTGATCAGTCAGCAGCCGTCAACATCAGCAAGACCCTCCAGCAGCAAAACGATTTGCTGAAGGTATAGATGATTTTCAGCACATTTTTAGTATTTGTTTAAATTAGGGATGTGCCTTTTTTTAAAAAGAAATACACTAGACTATAGTAAGTGTAAACAGTAAGTTGTACATGCTCTGGGAAACCAGAAAATGCGTGTGACTTGCTCTCTTGTGACATTCACCTTATTGAGGTGGTCTGGTACCAAACCTAAAATATCTCTGAGATATGCCTATAAAATGATATAATGTGATAAAAGGCCAAGGAGGGGATACTTTAGGTCAGGGAAGGGATTTTTCAGGAGCAATGTTAGAGGTAGGTCTAAAAAGTGGGAAAATAAAAACAGCCATATGGAGAGGTGAATAAAAGTATTATTCACTACCAAGGTGAATGGACTAGAGATAAATGAGCAAGAAGATTATTACAAGACAGTTGAGAGAAGACACGTTTTCTACTTGAGGGATTTGAAGTCCCTAATATTGAATTATAAATGACAAATATTCATCTTAAACTGTTAATGATCTTAAGTCAAATCAGAAGAACAAAACATTTTCTCCATCTTTCTGGAGTATTATGTTGTCCCTAAGCCTTCAGCTCCCTCCTACCCCTCCGTCCTTGTGCTCAGGGGACTGGGGAAGAAAGAGAGCACTTCCCTCTATCTTTGTTCTTTACTAGTGGGAAGGTCAATGGATGTGTGGCTATTTCTCTGGAGAGGGAAGTAACAGAGCAGACAGTGGAGGGAGAGAGTGAAAAAAGACATTATAGTTGGCTAAGTAGGATGCTGGGACGGCCAAAGGGCTGTCTAATTCTCAGTTTTAACCCAAGTGCACTTCGGCCGTGCAAAGCCCCTCTGCCACCATATCATCAGTAACTACTTTTAGTACACTGTTAAGGAGGCCACGTGAGAGTGTTGTCTTGATTTACTTGTGAGCGTGTGTGTCTATTTTTCATGAGTCTCAGTTAAAGGGGTTGAGTTTAGCCCTATGCAAAAGGAGGAATCCTACAAGTTATACAGCAGAAAACAAGAATTCAGTGGAAGCTGGACGTTACCATGGAACCTCCCCAGTCCCCCACCAGAACTTGCAGAAGTCTAGGGAGGGACTTCTGACAAGATGGGAAAGTTTAGAACTTGAACTTATCTTATTTGTGTCTTGGGAAACTGAGTGATTCTATGTGATTTCTGAATTACATAAAGCATCCGTGCTTTAACACAACACAAAATGTTTAGGAATAAAGTTCCTTGTCTAAAATTTGAAGCACAACTATTGAGTGGTATGTAATGCGGGGTACATCGGAAGGGACTAGGGAAAAGAACAAGAAAAAAGTGAAAGTAAATTCTGGGTTGAGGGTCCCTAGAAGGCAGAGGAGAGTCTGCAGTCATGCCCGCTGGCTTCTCAGGAGGCCCTTGGAGACCCTTTCCTCCTTTGTGGCTGCGCTCCATTTCTGTCCACGGCTCCTTGGGCCTGCCCAGCCTTCCGTGACTCCAGGCCTGGTAGAGACAGCTGTTGCTCGCTGGCACGAGTGTTTTGTCTTCTTCTCCTTCCTCCATGTCCCAGTGTCCCTGCAAACAGGTCTGATCTTGGAGTTAGTAGGTTAGTAGAATGTTGGCGGAGTGTTATAAACCACCTTTAGGCTTAGCCTTAATGATTTTCTCTCTCTTCTTCCAACTTCATGCCTAGGTAAGAAGATGGAGTGGAGACTGCCCTAGAGAGCTTCCACCAGCAGCATCTAGAGACTTTAAAACTGCTCAGCCACTGCTACCCTGTTTTTTGTTTTCACAGTAGCTATCCCTATATAGAGCCAATTGACACCCTCTCCCACTTTCAACCTGTTACCTCAAGCTCCCTCTCTGTTTTCCATCTGGCCAAAACATCTTTCTGGCTTAATGTATACCTGCCATTGGCTCACGTGGCATTTCTTGGGAGGGCAGCTCTTTCTCACTGGATGAATTTGGGCTCCCTACCCACTAGTATACTACTACCACTAGTATACCTTTTTCCTTTTAACTATCAGAAAAAAAAAATTGTATTGTCTACATTTGAAGGATTGAAGAAGATTTGGAAGATTTGATTTTAAGCAAATGGAGGACAGGGATTGCATACCTTTATAGCTTCATATTGCTTTAATTAAAGTTTAAAGAATAGAAGACACTATTTGACAGGCAGATCTAGTGAAGATACTGATTTAAAAATAAATTGAATCATTGAAGAAAAGCTTATGTCAGTGTTTTTCAACCTCTTTTTAATCTCACAGCACACTTAAACCTACAGTTAAACTTCAGCAGAATACTTAAATTATGTTGATTTAAAAAAAGTTAAAAAAGAATATATTTATATATTGAACTTCTTTTGAAAATAATTTAATTAATGGTCTTTAAAAATTTCACGGCAAACCTAAGACTCTCTCATAGCACAGCAGGATGCCCCAACACACTGGTTAAATATCACTGTTATATGTTTTTAACCTATTATGAGTTCACTATTAAATTGTACTTTTACTTCTCAAGGTCAAAACCGCCCACTTTGTGCAGAGGTCTTGATGCCAGCAGTTCCCATGAAGGCCGGATGGGTTACCTCAAAGAACTTACCTTCCGCCTCTCACATTAAGTAGTGGGAGCTGTTTTTGACATATTTTAGGCTTTGTAGCTACATTTGGGGGCATCCATATATGCAAGATTCATTTTTAAATCTTTTAACACATTTTCCTCATATGGATGTTACTGTTGCAGTCCCTTGTGAGAACATGTGTTGGTTATGTTAGAATAAGACTTAAAGTAACAAATTGACTTCCTTTTAAATGCTTTAGCAATGTTTAACCCTCAGGAATAAATTCCTAATTAGGTGAGTGAAAATTGAGATCTGGTTAAGTCTTGGGGAGCAAGTGAAAATAGACCAGGGGAAGCTTGCTCACAGAGGTTTCTCTCTGGGGACCCAAGGGGGAGGAGATAGTTGTCAGGAAATCACTACTCTCCTGTCACTGTCTGCCCAGTTACCTGCCACCACATGGTGGCTGAACATGGATAAGGGAGTCATAGATGGGGGGTGAAGGGAGGTGGGCAGTGGGCCACTAAGCCTGGAAGAAGCATATCAAAACAAAGGTATAAGAATTGGCTGTGGGTAAGAAGGAGAGATTTATAGAAGGAGATAAACTTTACAGCTATTGCTAGCCAGGATAAAGAATTAGCTCATTCAAAATACATTTCCTTTTTAGACTCCAAAGATATTAAATCAGCCTTCCTCTCTCATCTTATTTTTCCCTCTGTTTAGTGGACTCTTTTTAACCTACTTCCAACATGCTTCCATATTCATAAGATAATTTTATGTGTATAATTTCTCATGCATTATCTCATTGTATTGTACAATAGCCATGGGAAGTAGGTGAAATAGAATGGGCCTCAACAGCTTATGGATAAGGAGGCTAAGGCTTACAGGTGTATTCTGAATGTCTTAGAACTAATAAATCTCAAGTTTGGGTCATTTGTTTCTAAATCTCATCATTGATTCAAAAGATAGTTCATTCGCTAGCTCACAAGTTCCCTTGCAATCTGCCTCTTCTTTCCTTCTCAAGTCTGGTGTCTCATCGCCTTCTCATTTTACAATCTGTTATTCAGCTCGGTTCCTGAATTTTGCTACAGCCTTTCTCACTTCTGAGCATTCGCTCCTGCGCTCTGGTTCTGCCTTCAACCTTCTGCCCATCCTGTTGCCTAGTGTCAGGATTCCAGGGCAACCTCACTTATTCCCTCTCCAGGTGACCTGCCATCTGTAGTGCCCCAGAGGGCCTTTCCTGCCTTGCATCTCTGTATCTGTCAAGGACCACGTTTGTGTTTCTTACAGTCTTTTGCTCAGAGTAGGTGCTCAATATCTGTTCTTTTGTTGACTGACTGAAAGGACGAATGAATGAATGACTGAATGTTCCTTGTTGAAATTTACTCTTTCTTCCTGCCACTTTCCAAGTCTCCCTTATAATTTTCTTAAATGCTTTGGCAAAATAAGAATAACGGTTAATTTGACCAAAGGGTATGTCTTCTATTTATATATACAAAGCCTCTCTAGTCACCCTGTGGCCTTCTGAGGGTGATGAGAAGACTGGATGTCACTGGCAGAGAGGAAAGAGAATAAACCAGAAATCCCACTTTGCTACTTCTCTGGTTTTGCTTTTTCCCACCACCTCCTTCTCAGCTTTGGTGTCAACTCTATTTTTAGGCCATCCATCAAGATTTGCAAAAATTTTCTGTGAACCATTTGTTACCTACAGAGAGCTAACTCATAGGTCAAAATAACAATAAAATGCAAATTTATAGGAGTTTCTCATTATGCAGAAAAGAGTATTTGAAATTCTTGGTCTGAACATACTGCAATCTTAGACCTTGCTAAAATCAGTTCCCCTGAGAATTTTCCATTCATAAATTTAGTAATGTTTTCTTGCAATGTTTTGTTCAAGTTTCTGAGTCTTGCCGTGCAACTTTGAGAGCTTGGGCTCACTCTGGGAGGAACTGTTTAATCCAAAGGAATAAACGCTTCTTAAAGTTTATCTGCCTTGAACTATGTCCAAATTTTCTGTGAATGAGCTGTTTAAAATCTTGCCATATGCTCCTCTTTATACTGATGCATTTGAGCAAAGTAAGATATATATATATATATATAATGGTCTAGGTGTATTTACTGATTGATGGATGGTTAGTTTTCCAAATATTCAGATAACTCAATATCTGGCATTGTTTAATTTACCTAGACAAGTGAAATGTGGTTAAAGCAAACCTTTAAGGCATTACGCCTTGTAGCTTTCTTTTTCTTTTCTTTCTTTCTTTCTTTCTTTTTTTTTTTTTTTTTTGGTGTGGAAAAGGTCTGGAGAGCAGCTGGCCACCAGCTGGAGCCTCATGCTGTTTTATTGGAGTGGAATTGGGACTTTAACAAGCTTAATTATAACAAGACTTCACCTGCGTAACAGAATTGGTTACACCTCCCCATCCCCCAAACCACCCAAACCCCTACCTTTTTTTTTTTTTAAAAACATTGTTGGTTATTTTAAGGCCTGTTTTAAATATTTCTACCCAGATCACATATGATCTGAAAGCTTTATAGTGATACTCCTGATTTAATTACAGTGGCATTAAAGGCACAAATTAAATCTAGCTTCTATTATGTAGGTAAGGTCAGGAATGGGGTGGGGGAACTTGAAGATAATAGTGAGGAATACGTTTAAATTCACAGAAGGTTATCTATAAATTTGATTTAAGTGATAGATCTGGCTAGGTCTTTGTTGCAATTAGTTGATGAGGGAACCATGTTTTCATACGACTAGTCCTTGTATCCTGAAGTATTTTTACCTTTATTTCACTTTATGATTCCCTTGAGCATTATTATATAACTTAAGCATCACATTAGGTTGCAAGCACTTTTGAGTCCTTCCTAACTTAGCTGGTGTAGTTCCCAGTGTGAAACTGACTCTAAGGAAATGTCCCTGACGATTTGATTCAGTAGAGGAGTCTACATGAATCTGCAACAAAGATTACTGATCACATATTTAAACATTAAATTATAAATTCTTGTATTTTCTTTTAACATGAACTGCTAAGTGATGAAAAAGTGCCGCCATTTCCTTTGTGTTGTGTTTTTGCTGTGGAAACAAATGATTTCTAACCTCTTCAGGAGGACAGCTGTGGGGGAGTTTAGACAGATTTAAAATCACCTTTCAGAGGAAGAAGTGATGAGATTGTCTGGTTGGTGACTCTGGTGATAATACAGAGTAAAAACATTGATAAAAAGTAATAATCCCTTGTTGCTCTTTGTGCTAAAAGGCTTCTAGATTTGGGGCAGCTTGGAAAGGTACAAGGCTACATGAATAAATTACATGTTAGCTTGAAATAAATGGGTTGACCCTTTTGGGCTCATGTTTGCAGTTTTCCTGTCATCAATAAGATAATCACATTTCCATTTGCCTATAACACTGGGATTAGAGATATTTATAGGTCTGGGGAAAGAGTTTGAAAATGGTTGGCTCATTCCAAAAACAATGTTACAGTAGGCAGGGTTTTCTACCCTGAAATAGAGGATGATGGAATCACCTATGATATTTACTCTGCTCCCTATTTCAACAGGCGAAGCTGATGAACAGAACTCAATGAGGGAGGGCAAAATGCCACACTGCTCTGGATAGTCTCATGAGGGGCCATGGCCCTGTAAAAGAAGAAAAGAAACTTTATTTCTTATTAATATTGTGTGTACTTCACTTCATTCTGTGTGTTGCTAGAATTAGCTTAATGGTTGAATGCAATTGTTCTCAAGCCCTGAGATTCAGACATTATCTCTTCTTTGCAGCTTTCTCTGACTTTTTCTCCTCCCCACCCCCATCCTCCCACTCCAGTGGGATTACCATCTCCTTCATCTCCACTCACATCTCTGCTAACAGTACATTCCTCCTCTTTTATAGCACTTCTCAAATTGCATTGTAATTATTTGTTTACATGTCTGTCTCTCTTGGCAGACTGTGAGCCCAGACAGCATTTATTTAATTCACTTGGTATACCCACAGCCTGGCAGTGTCTGGCATGTGATAGGCACACAACAAATGTTAAACTAAAAAAAAGAGAGAGATTAATGAACAAATGTAAATTATTGTCATCTCTGATTTGTTAGGCGGTCATATCACAGCATGCAAAAAAGAAACAATCTTATTATTTCTTCAGTGTCATGGAGCCTTTTCTGGAAAACGTCAGAGAGCTTCGCAGTCTACTTAACTCATACAGCATAATTCCACAACAGTGATGGCAGAACCGTAATTAAGGCATAAGCACTATAAAGTCATTGTAAATCATACTGAGTTGCAATCTTGGAATCTACAGGTGTGGTTTTATGTTTCAATTTTAATTCACTCATGTTTTTTTAAAAAAGAAAATGTCTGGTTGGATATATAAAATTTGATAACTGATGGTGACAATATTATAATTCACTTGCCTTAAAAAATACAGAGGGTTCGTTAAGTATAGGTATTGAAGTTATCAGGTAAATTTGTTGCTAATGGAATACTGTTCAAATACTAAGGTTATCACTCGCTGTTGATGAGTAAGTAGGATGGTAGCTGAAAAGCCTGCTGGGTATCAAATCCATCTTTTGAACAAATGTTCTGGTTTTATTAAACAAAATGCATTCTACCCAAGCTTTCCTGTTATTATGCCAATTTATGTGTTTATGAAAAATTTAATTATTCTATTTCGTTCATTTATACTTATGTCATTAAAAAGATATTTGGTAAAGGATAAGAAGGATCTCTTTATTGGCTTCAGTTTCTATTATTTTAGACTCCCAAGACATTTTTTTCTTCTAACATTCAGCAAATGGTCTAACATCCAACAATTAGGTGGTCTGACAGTAGCACAATTTTACCCAATACCTGTTTGGTCTGACAAACAGGAAAAAAAAAATTTGCTGTTCTTAGTAAACGATGTCTGATAGGTTATATTGTTTTTACAAACAAACATATATAAAATTAGACAACATGTAAAACTGTAACATGAATGCTTATAAAACTTTAAGAATAAGGACCATAATTATTTATTCATGGTTAGATTGCCAGGTTGTAGCAGAACTCCTGGAACAAAACAGAAACTTAGTAAATACATGTACTGAATATGAATTAATTGATGAATATATCAACAATTATTATAGGATAATATAAAATTGTTTGTGATTAAATCAGCAATAGGGGATGCAAAGGTCATTTTCATATTTAAGGAATTTTAATTATTATGGACAGTTTGTAGAGAAATATTAATTTACATGTGATGCATACTTTGTCCCTTGGAGAAAAAAAAGGATGGTTGGTCTTACTTGGACGGAACAAAGCAAAGGTTTAATTAAAATAACAGAATTCCTCACTATTGGGAATATTGGGACCAGAGAAAGATTGGAATGGAAAGGTGAGAAATATTTATTCTTATTTTTTTTTCCCAATATTCCTAAAATAACCAACATAATTGTGGTCTCCAGGAAAGGGACAATAGCTAATCTACATGGAAATATGGTTTTTATATTCTCTAGATCAGCATTTATTTGTTTATTTATTTTTTGTGAGCTAGAATTTTCAAACTCTCTAGAACTATTGGCTAGAAGGGAATCTGTTCTACTTACCATGTTCTTATTCTGGACCAGGTATGTCTAAAGGGTGGCACGTGCTTCCTAGTAACTCCCTAGTTCATCCATTAGTGTATTAAAAGAAACACTATTGCTGTTTTATGTTTATTTTTCTCTAAAAAATTTAGAAAATGAATTGAGCTTTACTTGTTTTTGATAAATTTAAGTATAACATACATATAGAAGAGTGTGCAAATGAGAGATTATTTTCTTACAAGTGAACACACATATAACCAAGATAGATCAAGAATCAGGCATTATCAGCACCACAGAAGCCAAGCCCCTTTATATCTTCCTTCCCCTAGGACCCCTCAAGGAAAATTACTATCTTGACTTCTAATGCTACACACTTTTTGCCTTAAAATTTATTTTTCATAAATGTAATCTTTCGGCTGTATTATTTTATAACTGGCATCTTTCTGCTCATAAGTATGTAAGTAATACTTCTATTGTTGCATGTAGCTGTAGTTTGTTCATTTTTAAAAATGTGTATTACTTCATTCTGTGAATGTACCACAATTCATCCATTCTGCTATGATAAATGTTTGGATTGTTTTGCTGTTGCCAATTTTTGGCTCTCACAAATGATGCGGCCATGAATATTATCGTTTATCAATCATTCTGTTGGATAAATACACAGGAGTGGAATTCATGGGTTTTAGAATATGTACCTATTACATCTTCTATGTAGTAGACAAGAGTAAATAGTTTTCCAAGATGGTTGTACCAATTCATGCTCCCAACAGCCACCGTATGAAAGTTTTAGTTGCTCTAAAAACTAAATATAGAGAAATATTAATTTACAAGCAATGCATACTTTGTGCCCTGGAGAAAAAAATGATAGTTGGTCTTACTTGGACAGAACAAAGCAAAGGTTTAATTAAAATGACAAAATTTCTCATCAGCCAATATTGGGACCAGAGAAAGATTGGAATGGAAAGGTGAAAAATGTTTATTCTTATTCTTTTCCCAATATTCCTAGAATAACCAACACAATTGTGGTCTCTGGGAAAGGGATGCAAACATATAACTAATTTTTTTTTTTTGCAGTTTGTGGCCGGGGCTGGGTTTGAACCCGCCACGTCCGGCATATGGGGCTGGCGACCTACTCCTTTGAGCCACAGGTGCCACCCTATAATAATTTTTTTATAAAAATTATTTTGTGTGGGTAGTGGTATTGTTAGACATATTAATTGAAGTTTTAATTTCTGCATTCCTCATGACTAATGACTTTTAGCATTTATTTATTTACAGACTGTCTACAATAATTAAAATTTCTTAAATGCCTTAAATATGAAAACCACCTTTGCATTCCCTTTTGCTGATTTATTCACAAAACAATTTATATTATCCTATAATAATTATTGATACGTTCATCAGCTTAAGTTGTGCACGATGAAGTGGACTCAATTTTTGGTTAGTTATTGGTTCCTCTCGTGATTAATGTGTGTGAATTCTTTAAACTAGTCTCACATAGTTTGGAGGATTGTTACTTCCAAATCTCATGCTGAAATTTGATCAATGATGTGAAAGGTGGGGCCTTATGGGAGGTGTTTGGGTCATGGAGGCAGATCCCTGGTAGAGTAGAGTAATGCCGTCCCTCAGGTGCCTGGTAGAGTAGAGTAATGCCGTCCCTCAGAGGCGAATGAGTTCTCACTCTGACTAGTTCCTGAGAGAGCTGGTTGCTCCAAAGAACCTGGCACTTCCCCTCTTCTCTCTCTCTCTTTCTCTCACTTCCTCTCTCACCATGTGATCTCTGCACACACTAGCTCCACTCTCAGAGTAGACACAGCCTGAGGCCCTTATCAGAAACAGCTGTAGGTACCATGTTCTTGTAAAGCCTGCAGAGTTGTAAGCCAAATAAACCTCCTTCCTTTATAAATTACTGAGCCTCAGGTATTTCTTTGATAGGAACACAAAATGAACTAAGACACAGCCTTTTGCTAATATGCACATACAGTTGCCTTCTCCTTGTCTGTGGCTTGTCTTTTTGTCCTTTTTGTAAAACATGACACATTTGTTATATGAAATGATGTGTTGCCTTCCTCCCTACGTATGTATGTCAGATAGTCTCTTATCACATCACACAGCATGTGCGTGTGGCAGGAGCGATAGCGTGCTTAACTGTGGTGCCCTCATTAGAACTGTCAAGATATGGTTCTGCATTGTGGTTAAGTTGTGCATGATTAAATGGACTGAATGATTTATTATCCACTTTTTACTAAGTTATTCTTCAGAAAAGGGACAAGTGGCTTTAAAATACTTTACTAAAGTAAACTTAAATTTTGGATAAGGTTAATAAGGCAGGCCTTTGGGCATTATAAGAACATGGTTGACCTGCTAGCTCTTCTCTGAATAAAAGCCATTTCCCAGGTAGAAAAAGAAAATGGCAACTGGCTCAGCACCCGTAGCTCAGTGGTTAGGGCACTGGCCACATACACCAGGGCTGGTGGGTTCGAATCCAGCCCAGGCCTGCTAAAACCACACTGACAACTATAACAAAAAATAGTGGGGCATTGTAGCAGGTACCTATAGTCCCAGCTACTTGAGAGGCTGAGGCAGGAGAATCACTGAAGTCCAAGACTTTGAGGTTGCTGTGAGCTATGACACCACAGCATTCTACCAAGGTCAACATATTGAGACTCTGACTCAACAAAAAGAAAAAAAAAAAAAAAAGAGAAGGGCAAGTAATATCATCCAAGAAGTTAGTAAGTTAAATTCATTTAACTATTTAAAATAAAGATTTATGTTCTCTTTAATTAATAATGTATTATCATTAATTAAAATCCTAAAACATTTCTCCTTCCATGATATAGGAGATATTAGTCAAAGTATAAAGCCATTAAAATTAATAACATATTAAATATGTTAACCTCACCTTTATCTTATTTTTAGTACTTCATTTTCATCTTACTATTTTAAATTTTCTAGCTTTTGTCTATTATACATATAATTTACAATTACATCAATATATATCTATTTGGGCCATAAAATAGTTTATAGCACTGCTCTAGAAAATTTAAAATGACTGAGGTACCATTAAGCAGAAGCATTAGCATGCAGACAAATCTCCAGGCAACTTTTGAAATGGAAATTTTCAAAGCACCTTTTCTATCTTCGTTTAGACCTGGATATTTAAAAATCATGGCAGAGAGTCTCACAGTGCATAATGGAGAGTTGAGGTGCCTGGACCAGAATTCTGATAGGTTCATAAATGACAAGAGCCATTGTTCTGAATTCCCCAATGTTCCATGAGAACTTTCTTGAATATCCTCATGTTCTTAATGGAATATACCTACTGAGGATGGTATATTTCACTTTGTAATGTGAGATTTCTGGGTGCCTAGGAACATCTCACTATGTCCCAACTATGGCAGAAGTCAACTGAGGGAGGCAGTTGCTGTGAGTGGCCGGTGGAGCCTGCTGGGTGCCAGCTAGCTTCTCAAAATCCATCTTAAAGGCTTAATCAAGCGTAAGGCAGTCATATAAGCATATCCTTTTTATGGAAGATAAATATAAAAGAAATAGAAATATAAAAATAAGTAATGTAAAAAAAATGATAATGGATACCATTTTCCCTTTTTAGAGCTCTGGAAAGATTTGAGGGAACTGGGCGGATGATTTTCTTTGTGGGTATTCATTACAAACGTCCTCCTTCATCTGCTAAATGGAAGTAGCCTCCAGAATCACCCAACTCATCCTGGGGAATTGCCGGGGGGCTTGAGAAAAGCCCCCCTCGGGCTAGATACGTCTTAAGACTCTCCAAGACAGAAGTTTCCAGATCACGTCACCAGCCCCTTTTTGGCCCCACATTTGGTGGGCACTTTCCTCTCAGCTGAGCCTCACATCATTTGCCTGGAATGACATGCCCTGCCCTCATCTACATCCCAAATGCTGTGAGCGCTTTGGGAAAAAATGGTGTGGCAATGTGAAGCACTATTTTAGGAACAAAAATCTCTGTAGTCCTGAAGCTTTTGCAAAGCACTGTCTATAGGAGACCTATCTGGCACATCCGTTTTTGTGTGTGGGAGGCACACTATATTTATCATTCGAGATGAGTCACCTCACAAAGGAGCATCGTCTACTTCAGCTTTTGTGTTTAAACCGCTCCCTGGTAGAACGCGCTCTAGTATTTAAGCTTTAAGTGGCACACAGCTAGGCCTCCTGGTAGCAGCCTGCCAAGAGCATCAGGAGCTCCAGAGCAGAGCCATCTCTGTCCTTCCGTGTCCTCTCTGCCTGACTTTTAATGATGCTACTGGCTAGGCAGAGGCGGTGAGGATCCTCCCGGGTGCTGCTGTGCAAGACCAAGCCATCATCCCACACCTGTTCTGGAATTAGAGGGGCTGAATTTGGCAAGGCATGAAGGCACAAAAACAAAGGATGAAAAGAACAGAAATGTCATAAAACTCCAGTTAAATCTCTCTCCAGTCCTTAAACATCCAAGTGTGGTTCTCAGACAAAGACCCCAGCCTGTAACCCTTGGTTTGTATTATCTGATCCCTAAAGATTTTTCTTTGGTTTCTCAGAATCTAAACAAGAACGACGACTTTAACCTTTTCTGTAGATCTATCTTGGGGGTTCTGAAAAATTATTTTTATTATAGATGATTCATTGGTGCAAACTATTTTCTTTGAGTCTACAACGTTTTAAAGACATTTCGGTAGCTATCGATAACTTATAACCAGGAGGTAAGCATATCTTTCAAAAGAAACAGTACCTTTCTGTAACTGTCTTTCTCTCCACTGGGTCTGTCTCAGGTTAATCTTCTATATCCCCCTGCTTGGGTAAGAATCCTTATTTAGCCTGACATATTATGTGACATAAGTCACAGATAAAAGTCATAGTTCTGGGTCTGTGAGTGGACAGAGCTGTAATATTGTCACACATAACTCATGGCTTTGTTCCCAGCCCCTGTATTCACAGTCTGCACAGAAAGAGGAAGAGATATAATCCAAGTGATAATCGTGTCTGCTCTTTAGAGAGATTTTTGCAGTCCAAATATAAATCCAGGGTTTAGCTGACACCTGCAGATTATTTTTCTTTTCTTTTCTTTTTTTTTTTTTTTTGGCATTAAAATTGAGTGTTCAGAAGTTCTGGGTCATAAGTTCAGGCCCCACCGAAGTCCAGCTCTCTTTAACAACGTGGAGATAACATGGAGATAAGCTTTTCCATGGCCTAATTCAAGTTGGCTTTCTGATGAGACAGACTGCGTGCCTCTATCTAACTGGCTTGAGAGGCTTAGGAATGTTCTCTCCTCTTTATTCCCAAGATAACGTGTTGGCAACATTGTATTTTTCCTTGTTCCTGATATTCTCCCTTTCCTCTTTCCTCTGGGTTACACAATAAATTTCCTTTTAAAATGTAAACTCCATTTAGAATTTACCAAATGTTAGCATACACCAATGCTCACATTTGTCTAGAGGATCCCCTTCCCCCTGGTCCCTCACACAGAAATGTGAGGAAATGGGACTCTGGAGAGTAGGTTGTGCTGAAGGGAAAAGGCTGTGATGAAGGAAATACAGCAGATTTCTAAAGAGAGAGACAGTGGTTACCTTATGGGGCCCGGGGACGCACGTGGGAACTTAGTCTCTGATGGCATGAAGATACCAAAAATGAAGAAAGAGCACAGAACAGTGTCCAGGGCAAAGGGACCCGCTTCTCAGCTGTGTTCACCTTTCTTCTCATCTGCTGTCCTTGGAAAAGCTTGGCCGTGGTTGTCAAGGGCACCTGAGAAGAAATTATGGGTGATGAAAAGAAGAAGAATCCCACTGCTGGTGGGAAAGTGATATTAGGGTAGGTGAAAAAAACTGCAGACAAAGGTGTTCAGAACAGATCATACAACGCACTCCGCATTGTTCCCAGAGCATAAGAAACACCAGTCAACCGAGGGTCTAATTCTCCTCTTTCTTCTGACCTCCCTTCTACGTCGTGGTCTTCTTCCTCTGCTTCTCCTCTTCCTTCTTACTGTTTTACTGCTATTGTTCCCTGCTCTCATTACTTCCTCCTGCCTCACTTCCCATCCTGATGGCACAGTTCGCACCCTCCCACCTCCTTCACTGAGCTTAACTCGTGCACTTCCCATTTGGGGACTAATAATTCATTGCACAATCTTAAATTGTTCCTTGCTATTTCAATTATTTTTTAATCTTGTCAGCTGAACAAAATGTCAAATATTTTGAAGATTGAAATCATAACCTTGTTGCTCTGTATTTACCATATTTAATTAGAATAATTTTGAGCATACAGCATATTCTAAATAAATGTTTATTGAATAATTTATACACCTTTAACAAATATTGGTTGTTCATCTTCCCTGTAGATGGTCAGAAAAGACATATATGTTACTGTGCTATAAATAGAAGGGAAGAAAGGGTTTGCTCATGTTCATAATTTTCTTAACAGGCTCATGCTTCTCTCTCGCCATGTTAAAATCTATTCTTTACTCATTCTTCTGGACAAAATAAAAAAGAGAAACAAATGAGCTGAACAAAGCAAAGTCCCCGAAAGAAAAACAAATCATAACAACAAAAAAAAAAAGAGAGAGAGAGAAAGAGAGAGAAAGCAATGCAAACGTTCATGAAATGGATTAAAATAAAAACAATACATTCGTGAGATCAACGCAGATAATTAGAGTATAGATTTCAGAAGACAAAGATTTACTCAGTCAAGGTTAGGTTTATTATCCTGGAACTGAAGCAAATATCTGAAATGAATGAATAATGGGTAAAGTATCATCTGATTTTTTTTTCCCACATAATCCATTTTAGATCAAGAGTCCTTTGTGGCAAGAACATGAGATCAGTTGAGACCAGCTGACCTTTGCAAGGAATCGTGGCTGGTTAACTTCATAGTTCACATCATATTGTATTTGAAACATGAAAGAAAAATCTTCCAGTCCCCATCTGCTGAATTATTCTCCTCTCCTCCTTCAAAGTGTTCACATAAAACCACCTCTGCCACAAAGCCTTCAAATAGACGATGCGTGTTGAAACCATGCTCTATTGTATTAGAACAGTGAGATAACCAGTTTAAACTCTTCTGATTAATTCAAACAAACGAGATGATTCAGTTAAATATGATTAAATATGCAGCAGGACTCATTTTTTCTTTTTATTTCAAAAGACGTTTTTTCTCTGACTACTCTCTAGTTTATCAAATCAGCTTGGAATTAAATCTATAATAAGGAATAACTAATTGGGAGGGGTCATGTTTAAATTTTCTGGGTTAAGTCCATAACTCCACGCAGTATCTGCTACGATTACATGTCCTGTCAGATTTAAAAATATGTATTCACTTCTCTTGGTTGAAAATGAAAACTTCTTATAAGAGCTTGATAGCAGACTGCTTGCAAATGCTGTTCTAGCCACACTCTTATCCAAGCTCCGTGACCTGCACAGAGCTGAGCAAAGAGCTTGTGAGAGTCATTTCTCTCAACACCAGACCGTTTCCCTCAGCGCTTACTGGGCAGACCAGAGCAGGACAAATACCAGAACCAGCCTGCTGTCGGTACTGAGCTGAATGCGACAGTTTACGGACACTCCACCTGCTGGTGCGCTCAGCACTTGGCCTTGTGCAGTAAGTTCCGAGTCTGCGGCCGCGCCTACTACTTCTCTGCATCTGTGGACAGGGACTATTTTTCCTTTAACAATTCTGCTCCCTCGTGCCTAGCAGAATACTACTTCCTCTCTATTGAAGACAGTATTATCGTCTTTTCTCAACCCCCTTTCCCGACTAATGCACACGATGCTCTCCCACAAAGAATCCGAGTGCCCATTATTTTTTCTATGGTGACCTCACCTCCCACGGGTCCCGATGAAGTGAGGACAGGTTTATCTTTCAACACTATTTCTCCAACAGTGAACCGTCTGTGTGAGCAAGTATGGGTGTAAACCAAAGAGAGACATTATTTTATTTGACTTCATTTTATTTTTACATGCTAACAATTGGGGTTCAGGGACCTTGTTTTCCAGAGCACTCCCATTTTCATCACTTAAGGTTATTGCCTCCCTCTCTGTGACCTTCCTGAAAACATCACAGCTATTGTCTGCCACACCCTGGAACTTATTTCAGGTTACATAAAGGCTTTGGCAAAGACCCTTCCTTTCCATTGTGTTCCTTGCGATCTTCCTCGGTAACTTCATTACTTACACTTCTGACCCCACAGATTCCTTGATCTGGTTCCTTTTCACCGCCCCGTGGCCCTGTAGCTCCCTGCTTCCCGAGCACTCAGGCCTGGACTTTGTCATCATAAGTTACTATTTTTTTTCCTGAGATCTTTAATTTTTCTTTCCTGACCCAAGTAAACATTTTTACTTGTATCCTTACCCATTTAACCCAACGTTTCTTCCCTGTGCTCTTGGGCACCTTTACATTTTCAAACCATGACTCTCCTTTTTGATCCTGTCTGCCAGCTCCCACTTTTACAGCCGGCCTCCTCTCCCACCAAACTCACCAAATCCCAATTTACCTCCACCAATGGCCTTCCCTGCCTGCCTTTCTCCCTCTTTTTTATTTTTTTTTATTTTTACAAGATCACAGAGTACTTCTGAAAAAGAAAGAAACCAATAAGAAGACTTACTTGACTATTGAGGACTCTACTTTCACTCTAATCCACCCTAATCTTGAAAGTTCAGGACTGACTTCAGCGTGGCATCCAATTTAGCAGTATTATCTCCATTCACCTCCCCACACTTCTGTGATACTCCATTGTTTTAGGAGGAAAGAACATCAGGTTGGCACACTTTTGCCTCCTTTCCTCTGGGAGTATCCAGAGTCCCCATGTCTACTCTTACTCCTCTGAAAATTCTACACTCCAAATATTAACAGTGTTGTCTCGTTATCACAGATATATTGTTTTCCCCTCGAACATCTTTACTCTCTTCTGATCTGCAAATACATACATTTTAAATAAATATAAAAGCAAAAACCATAAAGTTCATCAACTAAACAAATATTTATGGAACACCTGCTATGTTTAGGCATTCTGGTATGCATTTAAGATGCAAGGAAATAAATCTCAACAGACAGAGATTTTTGCGTCCTTGCCACCTTTTGTATTTACTGAAGTCTGTACTTTCAACTACGGATCCTGAATTCACTACTTTCATTCTAATCATTCTCTGGTTTCTTACAGTCCGCTTTTGCCTTGACTGAAAAAATTCTCTAAAGAAGTGGTGCTCAACCTTCCTGATGCCGTGACCCTTTCATACAGTTCCTCATGTTGTGGTGACCTCCAACCATAAAATTATTTTTGTTGTTACTTCATAACTGTAATTTTCCTGCTGTTATGAATTGTAATATGAATATCTGATATGCAGGATGTATTTTCATTGTTACAGAGGGGTCATGACCCACAGGTTGAGAACGGCTGCTCTAAAGGATTAAGAAAAAGATGATAGATTTCTAAAAAAAAATTATTATTAGAAGATTTTTCTCTGCTCTTCTTCCTGTATACTTCATTTTTCCTTATATTCTGTCTTCCACTTTTAGGTTCTCCCCTCACGTCTCAGATTTCTCTTTCATCTCTTCTCACACCTTAAGTCTTATTGTCCTTTAAATGTAATCATTAAATGTTATCACAAACCCTATAATACTTTCTCTTATTGGAGACTTTATCAAGGAACAATTATGCTTTACAGATTTTTCACTGTCATCTCTATGTCCAGCTTCCAGATTATATTTCACCTCTGACCTTGTACCTCTGCTGCACCTCGTCTTTCAAATAGCCTGCCCAGAACTTCTCTTTGTATGTCCTGTCACTCCTCAAATTCAGCATAATCACAGCTATCGCGTAGTTTGGGATGTGCTTAATTTTAGAAGGGACAGAACTCTTATCTGGGATGAGGACACTTGGGGAATGAATTTTTCTATAGAGCCAATTTCAGCAACATCATTGGAAATGTTCCAGAATATAAGTCTGGTGGATATTCCATTTCATGCACAATTCAGGTCAAACCTCCTGGTCCAAGACATTATTAGGGACATAGTGTCATAGGGTTTCAGGGGAAGGGTGGAAATGGTACTGAGATGACAGAGGCCAAATTGCTGTTGAATTTCCTGTGCTATTTCAACTCCATCTTTCTGAAAATCTCTTCAGCATTGACACTATCCCATAGACATTGACTCTTTAAGACACTGACTCTTAAAAATCTCTACTGTGCTAACATCTGTGGGCTTTTCTGATTCTTCACTTACTTTCCTTTTCTTTTTAATTAAAAGAAATATTCTTTTAAATGAAAGAATATTTCTTTTTAATTTTCCACATGAGCTCTTTTTTCACCTTCAAACACTAGCTGTCCCCTTGGTTTTGATCTTTGGCCCTCTGCCATCCTCACTTTCTTTGGGAAAAACCATTAAATTGATTTTACCTACCACTAACTATACCCTGCAAATTTATATTCCGAGACTACCATCTGGTATCTCCTTTGGCCTTCAGACTCATACCTTTAACTACCTTCTACTTTAACCCATTTGGATGTCTTACTCATCAAACAAACATGTTCAAAGTGGATCTGAATTTTCTTTCCCTTTCTCCAAACCCACTCTTCCTTCCTATGTTTCCTGTGTTAATTAATTGCAACATTATTCACTTTATCACTTGAGCCAAAAATTTGTAGTCATTCTAAACCACTTCCTCTCCTTCATCCTCCACATACAATAAACTAGCCAAAGCTACAATTTAACTTATGACTGTTTTGCAATCTCTTACTTTAGTATCCTACTTATGTCCATCATAATTGTGCACCAGGAATATTTCACTAACCAAATCCTTGCCTTCCTTTTGCCAACTTACTTCTTTATGTTACATTGCCCTTCAGGCAGCCTGTGTTCTCCATCTGCAATGCAATCTAGCCAGGTCACTTTACTGTTTATAACCTTGTCATAATTCCTCTTTGTCTATCATATCAAACCAAATTTCCTAATATAGCTAAAAGAGCCTTCATAATCTGATCTCTAACTGGCGTTTTAGCATCATCTTCTATCATCTTACCTTAAATACTTGCCTAAAACTAAACTCATGTTTTATTTCTATCAATGGATCTTCAAAACACATGCCTTCTCCCATATTCATTACCATTTTATCCACTCTTCCACACTAGTAAAGAAGTCAACATATATTCCCTCTGCCTCCCTCCCTAACAACCCCAAACAATTGCCTACCAGATTTGGTTACATTTTTGCCACAAAGCATCTGTCAAATCTGGACTCTCCACTCTGTTCCCCTCTCTGAACTATAAAAGCATCTTGGTATCACAGAGTTAAGCTTCCTCAGCATTGATGACCCTATTCTGTGTCATGAATTTGGGTGCATCCTAAAATTATTAAATATTCTTGAAGGAAAAGGACATATCAAAGATATATAATGTATGTTACCACCAGGTCCAAAGTAGCATATAATTAGCATAAGTTATTTAAATTAATCCATAGATAGATAAATATGAACAGAAATGAAATAGATAAAGTGATCAGAATCCCTAGGCCATTGTTCACGGATATAGGAAGACATTTTGGTAGTAAGAAGGCCTAGTATAACATAAGGATATAAAACTTTTTCCTTTCAAGCCAAGAACCATGGAAAATTTGTCATAAAGTAAAGGCACATGGCACCGTGTTCATCTAAATAATCTTTCTATCATCCATACTCACCTTCCTGCCAACACAGTAATGTGAATATGTAGAAAGTATTTGGAAGTTATCTTGACTTTTATCAAAAATAGAAACAGCTGACTTCAAGAAATGTGAAGGAAAATTCATTCATTCCAGAATCTTTCTGGAAATTTGGCGTTCCTTATACTTGACTTGACCAAAAATGCTTTAGAAAAAGTAACTTTCTGGAAAGTAGTTTCCTTTTTCTCCTGCCAGCTCAACAAAAGTAGCTCCAAATTCAAGTCTTAAACTGAGGGTCAATGAAAAGCTATGTGCTTTTGATAATTCAATAGCTTCACAAATTCATGTAAGCATGAATCTAAGAGCAGTATATACTGATGATGAGAGAGAGAGAAGAGAAGGGAGTCTGCCTAGGAATTGAAGACGGCATAAAGATGCTCTCCTTTTCACAGTTTAAGTATCAATTACAGAAAGTGACTGCTTAAAATGTCCAGGAAAAAGGTTTCTATTTATTTTGTTGAAAGGTACAGATAGTTCATAGTTTTTACCAGTTCACTTTGGAAATCATGCTTTTCACCATACCTCTTATTGGGTACTTAATAATGAAGACTCATGTTTCACTCTTCACCAACCACAGCTACTCATTTGGTGGCTTCCTCTCAAAGCTGACAGCACGTGCAAAATCAGGATGTAATACAAGACCAGCCAGACAAGGTCTTGCAGTAATCTTCTTTAAGTTTCATTTGTATCAAACACATTGTGTCTAAAAGTGAGAACCGCCTTTAATGTTGCCAAGTTGATGGGGAAGAAAAAAATGGTCTGAGTTCTCTGAAAGGATAACTTTATCTTGAGTGTAAGTTTGTTCAGAATGTCAGTAGCCAGGCTGAACAAAGGATGCCTTGTATGGTGAAGACCTGTTTCAAACTTATTTTTCCGTTGAAGAACTGAATCAAAGAAAATAGTCTCTTGGGGGAGGGGAAACAGAGTTTAAAAAATTAACCACGCTTTGGTTTGCTGACATTTGCAATTAATATGATTTTTTATTTTTTCCTGGCACCCTAAATGGCAGGTATATGCCCTTTTAATACAATTATCTACTTTCAGCATTTTTTCCCATACCACCAATTAAGAAAGTCTAGACAGTGAGGTTGCTCTCCGGGAAGTGGGCTTCTTTCTGGGAACTGATTTCTTTTGGATCGTGGAGAGAGTCTCAACAGACCTGGAGAACTCTCCCCACACGCTTCTTTGTGCCAATATGTTTCAGTATCTATGATGCCATAATAAATTAATACATCTGTGTCATGTTAATACTACATTAGAGCAGTGCAACAGTAACACCATACAATAGAATCATTGCTAACCCCTTACAACTTTCACATGGCTCAGTGAGATGAAAACCATTGCTGTCAATTCCAGTCCACAGACCTTATGTCTGTGAAAAGGTGGAATCCACAGTGTCCTGGGTGCTTTTGAGTAGTATAAGCTGTCTTGTTATCAACACCAACGCTGCTGTCCAGAGATAAGGAAAGCAGACAGTCAGACTGGTTACTCTGTGGACCCTGAATTGTTTATAACTCCCAACACTCTCCTCTTTTGCACTATCAGTTTGTCATCCTCTGGATAATTGTTCATAAATCACTGTTCAGATTGCTTATGATTCTGTAAGATTTCTTGCCAAGAAGGATTTTATCAAGCATTTGATAGATTTTCCAAAATGATTTACTTATCAGATATTTGGATTTTATATTTTCAAGATGATGGGAGGGAAAAGCAAAAAACTGAAGCTTTTTCTAAAACCCAGATTTGTCGGATATGATTTTATTTCTAAAGAAAACAGTACAGATGCATGAATCTTAGCTACAGTCTTTTTTTTTTCCGTTTGTTTTTTCTAACCACATTCCTAAACAGTCATCCCCTGTTTCTAGTTGGGTGTGGGTATAATATTTTTCTCTTCTATGGAAATTGACTCATTTCACACAAGTTTTCGGAGAAAGAAATACCGCAATCTGGGGGTCAGTTTAGTCTATTATTTTATAAGGACTTTACAAGGACTAACTTAAACTTTTTATGCTGCATTTAAAATTCATTGTCCTGTGCTTTTATCATCATTAATAGAAATTAAAAACAGCTGCCTACCTCTGCCCATTTCTTTTCACATTCTTGAAAAGTGTTGTTAGATTTGTCCCTTCATATTTCTACACTAAATAGACCCAGTTCCCGTGACCTTCTTTCTCTGGTGAGACAAGTTTCCAACTGTTTAATCATCTTCATTGCTCTTCTTTGGACTCATTTCAAATTCTCTTTCCTTGGGTGGGCCTCAAATACTCACAGTGCTGTGGTATAGACGACTGAGTGGTGCTGACTAGATTGGAAGTTACTTCATTGCAGACACATAGCATGAGTTGGATGTCATTCTTTCCATGGGGCTATATCTCATTTTATATCTCATTTTACAATATGTGAAAATCCAAATATAATTTGCACATGGAGATTCACCCTGGCAAATGTCTAGAAACACTGTCTAATGTATTTAAAATATAATTTGTTTTCCAAAGTCTGTGAATCTACAGCTTTTCAGCGGAAATCCGTTGCGTGATGTGAAGTACATAATATTCATCTATTCACTCACTCGTTTGTTCTTTACTTAAGAATATTTGTCAAATGGCCAGTATACTCTGATAGGTTCTGGTGATATAAAAACCAAACACCTTACCTTGCACTCCAAGCTGCTTACCTTGAGGAGCGTGCATCACAGAGAGACAGTCTGCAAGCAATTTGGACTTTGAAATTAATCAGATCTGTGTTGAAATTATGGCCTACTATGTACTACCTGCAAATAATACCAGAGTTCACTTACCTTCTCCAAACCTTAATTTCCTTAGAAAGAACAGAAGGGTAATTTCTCTCTCATAGAAATGACAAAGTTTAAGTAAGTAATATATGCAAATAACACAATAGAGCAGCGGTCACACTGTTAGTATATTCCAAGTTATTTCATGTAGCAAAAATTTTATATTTTGACTGAATTAGTAAATAAAAGAATGATTAAATAAGTGTAACATACAAGGAAATTGATTCTTACAATACAATATAAAAACTGCTATAATACTGTAATACCCACCCCCCAGGTCATGGACAGGTATGGGGCTGTGGCCCGTTAGGAAGCATTCTGCACAAGAGGGGGTGAGTGGCAGTGAGTGAGTGAACCTTCATCTGTATTTACAGCCACTCTCCAATCACTCGCATCACCGCTCAGGCTCTGCTTCTGTCAGATCAGTGGTGACATTAGATTTTCACAGGAGCATAAACCTGCTAGAAACTGCATGTGGGGGATCTAGGTTGTATGATCCTTCGATGACCTAATGCTTGATCATCTGAGTTGGTGATACTTGCACAAGGGAGCAGCTGCAGGTGCAGATTCTCATTAGCAGAGGGGTTTGACTGCACAGAGCCCATAATAAATTAATTGCTTGTGGACGCATCTCAAAACCCTCTCAGTGAGGGCCGGGTGGTGATTAAACTGCATCTGGTGGCAGACTTTATAGCAGCAGATACTTGGAATGTTGCTGCCTCCCATCACCCCCAGATGGGAGTGTCCAGTTGCAAGAAAACAAGTTCAGGGCTATCACTGATTCTGTATTATGGTGAGTTGCATAATTATTTTATTACATATTATAATGTAATAATCATAGAAATAAAGTACACAATAAATGTATTGCACTTGAATCATGCTGAAAACATCCCTCCCCCCCCTCCAGTCCATGGAAAAATTGTCTTCCATGAAAATGGTCTCTGGTGTTCAAAAGGTTGGGGACTGCTGCTATACTCAAGTTATGAACAAAATGTCATGAAAGAACAGAGGAGCAAAATGCTAGGACTATTTGTGGACACTCTACGAAACATGCAGGAAGTATTGTTGAAAGGTGTAACTAAGAACAAGTAGAAGTTGGCCAGGTAAGAAATATGAGAGAGGGCATTCCAGAAAGAAGAAAGAATGTATGTAAGGGCATTGAGATATCAGTACGAGTGCATAAGGCATGTTGAGGGATTGTGAGAGGCCAGGCGCATTCTGAACAGAAGAGCCATATAGAAGAATTTTGCAAATGATGGGGCAGGAGAAGGAGTTAGGGTCAGAGGTCAAAGTCACAAGTGCAATGTTAGCAATGAGCCTTTAGTCAAATATGCAATGAAACCAATAAAAATTGGAAAACAAATATTTTTCTACTACAGATAAGGTCCAGTGATTTCTGTTTTAATAATCTCCTCATCACAAAAGCCAAACCTTTGGCTCAGTGCCCATAGCTCAGTGGTTAGGGTACCAGCCACATACACTGAGGCAGGCAGGTTCAAACCCAGCCAGGGCCTGCTAAATAACAATGACAGCTGCAACAACAACAGCAAAATAGCCGAGCATTGTGGCAGGCACATGTAGTCCCAGCTACTTGGGAGGCTGAGGCAAGAGAATTGCTAAAGCCCAAGAATTTGAGGTTGCTATGAGCTGTGACACTACAGCACTCTACAGAGGGTGACATACTGAGAGTCTGACTCAAAACAAAAACAAAATAAAAAAAAAGAAAGAAAGAAAGCAAACCTTTATGGCAATTTAGGTATTCTCAATATGACAGACATTTTGTGGTTTTGAATAATTTTACATATTCTAGCTTTTCTGGTTATTACACATACTGTATACTTCTCATATTATGGGTCATAATCGCTAACAAAAATCTTCGCATGGTTCTTTAGTTATCAACCTTAAGTATATTCTTTAAGGGGAACAGAGATGCCAAAACAGTCATTTAAATTTTGTTTCTAATTTCTCATTTTTTTTCTTTTGTTCAATTTTTCAGGTCATGGTACTTTGATGGATTAACCCACATCTGTTTAATAAATCTAGAAGTATTTTCCAGAATTATTCAATTTTTTATGGGAATAGTAAGAGTAGACTAAATTCAAGCTTTTTCTTATATGTATTTATTCATATATCTCTTCATTTCCCTGAATGTGTGTGTATATGTGTGTACTGATTGATGAAAAGATAAATAAATAGGCACACACACATATACATGCTTTTCTGGAGAGCTGCTCTATCTTCAAAATAACAATGAGAACTCTAGAAAAACACAAGCAGGAAAAAAGATGATTAAATTTTTATGAGTACCCAATGCTTTGCTCACTTCATTTCAAGCCTAAGTTACTGAGACTCGAAGGAAAAAGCTGAGAATTTAAATCAGAAAATCTAGGTTAAAGATCTCAAATATGACACCACTTTCATTCATTCAACCATCAATAAATACTATATTCATTGAATGCTTGTTGTATGCTAAATACTTTATTAAACAATAGATACATGCTTAGTGCATGTGTAGCTTTGAGCAAATTATTGAACATAAAGCAGCTTTTGAAACTGTAAAATAAGGAAAATAATGTCTTCATGAGAGTCTGAGAGCACAGTTCAGCACAGGGTGCCCATATGGTTCCCACAGGTTCTCAATTTATTGAGCTGAGCTGATTTTCTGAAGTAGGGACCAGTATTTGAAAATGTTCTAGACCAGAACAGTAAGTATTTGATAATGCATTTTGGGGCCATGGTCATCTTTATCTTTGCAGTAAAGAAAATGGTATTGGAAGGAGGAGTGAGAAGGACAGGGAAAGATACTGTTATCCCAACAAGCTATGGACATATCTTCATTACAATTCTGACCCTGCCTAATTAACATTTGAGTTTCTGCAATGTTAATTACCAACCTTCTTTTGGGTTCAGTTACTTCATCTCCCAAGTAGGATAATATATTACTCAAGACTCTCCAGAGAAACAGAACCGATAGGATATAGATAGATAGACAGAAAGAGAGTATGTTGCAAGGATTGACTTGCACAGCTACAGAGGCTGAGAAGTCCTGTGTTCTGCAGTCTGCACACGGGAGCCCAGGAAAGCTGGAGTTGGAGTTCCAGTCCCAAAGGCCCAAGACTGAGGTGAGATAGTGGTACAAATTCTGCTCTAAGTCTGAAGGTCCAAAGAGGCAGGTGTGCTGATGTCCAAGGCCCAGAGATGGTTGATCCCAGCAAAGAATTGCTGGGGACGTGGTGAGAACCACCACCCTGTGTCTTTCAAGGTTTTGACAGTGGCATTAATCTCTGAATTAGCTCCCAAGATGTGGCATTGCTTTTCATTTTCTGTGTTCATAGATAGAGGTATTTGTAATGAGTTTCACTGGGCCATTATCACCCAAATATATGCAGCCTTCATTCCACAGGTTAAGAAACCAATGTGGGCCTTCTGTAAGCTTCTAAGTATATCTTTTCCAATTATGCATTCAAGAATTTGGAAAATAACTACAGAATGGGCTTGGGAACCCACTGGACCTACTATGAGGTAGTTCTGAGCTAAAATTCCCTTGATCACCTGTTCTCCATAATACCCTATTCTGACTGGAGAACTACAATGTTTTGATTCTCTAGAAATTAGAGTCAGTTAAGATCTGAACCCAGTAGTCTCCAAAAAGTCTGATTAGTTTCTTTTTTCCCAATGTACAGTTGTTTTGGTAAAAGGCTATAGGTCCCTTTGGAAAAGGCTGGGAGAAATAGTGTACTGGGTTCTTTCCTTAAAGAAACTCGGCCTCCTGTTCATTCAAGGGGCTTTGGGTCTATAAATTGGCTCAAGTCTGAGAAATGATTGAGGGATCGTGACTCTCTGCTTTTATGATTCAAGTTAGAGTTTGCTTGTTCTTGAACTTTTCTCCTTGTACAGATAAAGTAAGAATTTAGTGGGATTCCTATCTGTCTGGCCAACACCACAGATCTGCATGAGTCAGACCATTCTGATGTTGCTTTGTCTCAGCTTCTATTTCCATAACTAATCATATCCACTTGTCTTTGGCAGTCCAGTACCACCACTTGGCCTTTGCCACACCAACATCCAACTACTCCTGTTGTATTTCTTTTTCTCAATTGAGTGGCTGCAGTTCCCACCATAAGGACTGGCTACAGAGGAGAGCAATCCTGATTCTGGAGCTCTCCTCACAAAATTATTTCTCAAAGTCTTAGTGAAAGGTATGTATTTGGTACTCAACTCCACCCCCCTCCAGGGGTGACTAGATTTGTCAATGCTTCAATCTTCCTAAGTCTTTGAATCTCTTTTTTAATATTAAACCAAGAGAGATTGGGCATTCCATTCTGCTCATGTTGAGCCATTTTTTCGATCTGTGCTTTGGCCAACCTACTAAATAAACAGAGCCCTTTCTGACTTCCTAAGCAGCAATAGTAAGTCACTATTTAGTGAGCCCATATCAATAAATTCAGCCAGTCCAAATTTGTTTCTTCTGCCATTTTTCCATACCTTTAACATCTATTCCAAAGAGTTTTCTGGAATTTTACTAGTAAAAATTAAAAGGCTCGAGCACTTCTTTTGGAGTATAGCACACTTCTGCATGGGTTCCACCTCGTACCTCACCTAAAGGCCCCTGAAGATGTCTCCTGAGACCTGAATCTGGTTTTAGAATTCTATTAGCAAAGGAGTTGGTGGGGAGAATTAGCTCTGTCTTGCATGAACTGCTTCAGTGGGAGCTGTACCATTTCCTCTGGTAGTGCAGAGTTAATCCTCTCAGACAGAGGTGGAAGGGCCCACAGCAGTGTGAATGAGCAAGCTAGGAGTAGGGAGGCTGCTTTTGCTGGTAGTGAGAAGTCTTCTTTCACTGACAAAAAAAGCCTTATCAGAAATCAGAGACTCAGTGTCTGTAGCTCTGTCAGGATCTTTCTGTGTGTTTCAGGAACTTACAGGATCCCCTCCATAATCAATCAATGCCCTCACTTTAATAGCAGATAGCTTGTGAGATTGGAAGTTCAACTTGCATTGCAAAGTAGCCAATTGTAGGATGGGGCCCTGTGTTTGATTTTCGGCAAGGTTTCTCAGGATACAGCTAAAAACCACTGGGTCATTTGTTTAGGGAATTCAAGTCCCTGAGATCATCCATTTTTTTTTTCAATATTTTGTCCAGTGACATTAGGAACAACTGATCAATGCCATTAAATTCTTTAGTTTTCCAAAAATGTTCAAAGTATCATATACAGACTTACTTGTCCCCTTGCTTCTTATAAGTGATTGATTAGCGGTATAAAATGTAGATATTGTATGTATGTCTACAAATAATACACCCCACAGACTCTCAGTGTTCTTTTTACTGCTGGGTATAAAGTCATTCGCTTCTGGTTAAATCTAATAAGATTAGAGAGCCAATTCCAGAAAACTACTCTTTCAGAAAACTCATCCTTAAAATGTGGTTCCTCTAAAACCACTCTCAGTATCAAAGTCTGTGTTCATCAGGGTTCTCCAGAGAAACAGAACCAGTAAGATATAGGTAGATAGAAAGCAACTTATTATAAGGATTGGCTTACACAATTATGGAGGCTGAGAAGTCCCACAGTCCACCATTTATAAGCTGGCAAGTCTACCAACACTGGTGGTGTGGTTCCAGCACAAGTCTAAAGGCCAAAGGAGTCAACACTCCATTCCTTGTCTAAGTCTACAGGTTCAATAAGCAGATATACTGCTATCTGAGGGCCCAAGGAGGTAGATGGTATAGCTGAAGAAAAGAAAGCAAATTCACCCTTTCTCTGACTTTCTGTTCTGTTTGGGCCATCAGTGGATTAGATGGTGCATACCCATACTGTTGAACATGATCTTTACTCAGTCAACTCACTCAAATCCCTCCCATAAAAACCTTCATAGTCACACCCAGGGATAACATTTTATCAGCTATCTGGGCATCTATTAGCCCAGTCAAGTTTGCACATAAAATTTACTATCGCAGATAATAATATTCACCTTTTAAGGTTGTTGAGTTAAACATGATGACCCTAGCAAGGAACCTAACACTGTAGTTGGCAGTAATTGTTATTGTTGTTCTTATTTTTATTATTAAAAATACATTTCCCTTGGAAATTTTACTAAATTAATCATTTATGCTGCCATCTGGCCTTTTAAATCATGCTTTTCCTGAGCTAATAGTGTAATTACAAACAGAATCAGAGAATTCCAGGGAAACTTGAGCAGTCCATCTCTGAATGGAACAACTATTTGGATATGCGGACAAAGTCATACATAGATTTAATGTTAGACTTCTAGGTAGAAAAATTATCAATGCTCTACTATTTAGGATTTTATAGTCTTTCTCTGAAAAAGTTCATGGCATCTCCCCTTTGATAGGAATTATTGCTTGCTCTTCATTTAAAAAAAATTGATACATTCTTCAATTTTATCTTTGTGGTTAGTACTCATTCATCTATTCATATTTTAAATTTAGAAAAGGACTATTTATTTCCCTATGTCAGCATTCTGCTTCTTCTTATGTGTGCATTGCTTATTCACAAAAAATGATAGAAAATCCTCTGTGTGAAAGGTTTAGTGAAAGTAACAGCATCAACATTCTTTTATCTGTGGTGACAGAAAGATAATCCACATGTGAAAGCACTTGGTGCTTTAGCTTATTTTGAATGACAGAAGCATAATAGAATCTCCTAAGCATTAACATTCTACGGTAACACAGCATTGTCATCCTTTGTCTGATCCTGGCTCATACAAATCTCTCTCAGTGTTTCAAATTCCTAACAAAAACTAGAGAAATACACCTCAAAGCTATTATGTGGAAATGGATTAGGTATAGCTCTAAATCTTTAAACAAACCCTTAATGATGTAAAAGTCATATTTATGTACTTCTTAAGGGTTGTTTATGGGCAGATTGGTAATGAAGAATCTAGATCCCACAAGCAATTTGCATGGCTAAATCCTGTATATATTTTGTTTTTCAAAGCATTAGCCTTTTCTGTTCGTTCTTCACATTTGGTATTTTGGCTTCTTAATCCTGTTTTGCAAACTGTTTTAAGAATGCTGAGCAGAGAATTCTATAGTCACTTGTATTTAGAATTAAGGGAACCTTACAATCTTCCATTATCTCCTGGTTTTTAATTTAAAAGAAACAAAAGCTATTACCTTTTGTTATGATTCAAGTATGGTAATCCTTCAGAATTTTTTTTTTTTTTGAGAGAGTCTCACTTTGTCACCCTTGGTAGAGTGTTACGGCGTTATAGCTCACAGCAACCTCAAACTCTTGGGCTTAAGCTATTCTCTTGCCTCAGCCTTCCATGTAGCTGGGACTATAGGTGCCTGGCACACACTTGGCTATTTTTAGAGATGAGGTCTCACTCTGGCTCAGGCTGGTCGTGAATGTATGAGCTAAGGCATTTCCCCCTACCTCGGCCTCCCAAGTGCTGGGATTACAATTGTGAGCCAGCACACCCAACCCTTTTCAGAAATTTTTGAAGTAGGAGAAAATTTTCAGTCATTTCTTCTTATATTTCTTTTTTTCCCCTATATTTCTTTAAATGCACATGTTCCAAGAGCTGAAGTTTCCTGTGTTGTCCTGTGTTCTGGCTGTTCTGAACCATTTACTCTCTCAGGAAACCTTCCTTTCTCAGCAGGATCCTTGTCACCAAAGTCATCCCTCTTTTTTGAACTCAACAAATCTCAACCATCTTGTTTCTCATTCTCCTGGCTTTCTACTCCCAACTAGTGCTCAGGGAGGTAGTGTGAAAGGCCTAGAAAGAGCACAGGGTTGGAGCTGAGATCTCAAGACTGAATTGTGGGAGGCAGGCAGGCTGACTTACTCATGGGTTTATAGTGCCCAGTCAGGGCACTATTACATGACTATTCCTGTGGGGGTATTCAGCAGAATCTTGATCAATAGTTTAAATTAGGGAAGTTAAGATAGATCAAAGTGATGGAACTTAGTTTCACCCTTCACTTCTCCCCATATATATTATCTGACCATTTCAAATGTTCCTTTAACCTGTCTTCTTGTTTACCCAACTGCTATTTTTTACCCAACCTTCCTGGAGGACTTGAGCTCCTCCTCCTTTTATCTTTAATTGCTATGCCTTCTTATACATTTACTCTATTTTGGTACTCAATAAACAACTCTGGAAAGACTGAAGGAGGCTGCACTGTCTTGAGCTCCCTGCAGGCACAGAAGGCCATGTATGCCTCCTCAGGCTCTCAGGCTTTTATGTACTAAGTTTGTGTAAAAATCTCATGTTTTTTCCATTGCCATCTCTCTTGTCAGCCACCATCTCAGATTGGGGCCCCCAAGAACTTCAACACTGAATTTTTTGAAGTCCTAAACAAACTCTTACTAGTTTAGAAGCAAAAATAAACATTGAGTGTAAAAAAGGAGTCTTGGTAACCCATTTTAAGATAGTTATAGAAATCTATATAAGAAATAACACCAGTGACATGGGAAAATGACATTTGGAAGGTATTTGAGGTACAGTCAGTGGGATTTGGTGATTGATCAGATGTGGGCAATGAAGAAGGTGAAAAAAGACTAAGTCAATTACTAAATCAAATTGACAAATTGGATGTAGGTACCATTCTTAGATAAAGAACATGGGGAGAAACTGATATCACGGAAAAGATGATTCAATAACTTTTACCTTTATTAAAAATGTAAGTGTAAGTATGTAGAACAGTGGTTCTCAACTTTTCCTAATGCTGCAATGTATTTTCAGTGTTACAAAGGGGTTGCAACCCATAGGTTGAGAACTACTGATGTAGAGGAACTGAAAGAAAATTATGGGACTCAGTTTATGGATATTCAGGACTGGAGCTCTATAAATTTATCTGGGTTAAGAAGCATGTAGATGTGTGAGCAGCTGGCATTATAGAGAGTAACTGATATAAGTGAATGGATCAATATGTTGTGCTTTATATCAGAAAGACTAGCACTCTAATGCCAAGAAATAATTACCGTAATAGGTGTGTAGAAAAAGAAGACTTAATAAAGGCACAGAAAACTAGAAGGAAGTCCAGGAGAGTTTGGGATGATTCAAGTTAAACTAAGAGTTTCAATGAAAGGGAAGGGTTAAATGGTGTTAAATGCTACTAAGGAGCCAAGTAGAATAAGCACTGAAAAGGTGTAAGATTTATTCCCAACAAAGTTGTCAATGGCCTGAAAGAGAGCAGATGTGTGGACCCAGTGCAAAAGAAGAAGACAATGAGGTAAGAAGTGTATAGAAGGTGAGGACATGGAGTATATGAAGACTACTTTTTAAAGGTTTGTTGTGAAAAGGAGAAAGGGAGGATAATAGGAGAAGGAGGATAAGGAATCAAGGGAGAAGACAGTACCGTGAGGGCTACTCAACAGTTCTGACTGCTTTTAGACAGGAGAAAGGATGACCCATTTATTGTAATATGAAGGGAAGGAGGGAGGGAAGGAAGAAAAGAGAGATGAAATGGAAGACCTAGAAGGCGGAGCAGTTAGAAGTGACTCTGGAGAATGTGTGAGAACACTGACTCACAGAGCTCAGTATTCAGAATATTGAGAACCCGTAAGGGCACTGTAGAGATGGTAGAACTCAGTCCATCACTGTACTTCTCTTCTTTTCTTCCTTCTCTTCTTAACAGTTACACACTTTTGCATTTCTTGGCATCTTATTCCTAGGTATTTCATATATTTTTTCTATTAGGAGTTTTCCTTTTCATAATATTCTCAAACATGTTGTTACTGCCATAAAATGAATCTGTTAGAATTTTCTCTATTAATTTCTGGGCTCCATGCTGAAATCTATGATTGCTTCTAGTCATTTCCAGTTTGTCATCTTGGTTGTTCAGATAAAAAAATAACTTTGCAAATAATGACTGTTTCATCCCTCCCTTCTAAAGCCTATTTCTCTTTCTCTTCCCTCTTCTATTCACTGATTTTGAATAATAATGAATAATAGTTAGAGAAATCATCCTTTTCCCTTTCCTGATTTTAATGAAAATCCCTTTCCCTGTGTGTTAGGATCTCTTTATGCCATAAATATTTCTTGAGCACCTGTCATGCGTAGTTATTGTATTAGGTATAGGTTATACTGTGATGGAATTATCTGGCATCTTTTCTGACCTCAACTAAACCTAGTGAAGAGGTAAAGATTTTTAAAGATTACAAAGATATAACCTTATAATTGTAGCTTGCAATAAGAGTTATGAATAGGAAAAAGGTGCTGTGAGTGAAAACATTTCAAGCCTTGATTTTAATGACCAGGTCAGTTAAATTCTCTTTTGAAAAACAACATAAAGTTAACACATAAAGATGAGTTAGAATTATTTAAAAATCAGGTAAAATTGTCAGGGTAGAATGAATAAGGGGAAATCTATAAATTACATTAATAAAATAATGTAAAAACATGAAATGGGATTACAGAATGAGATTACTTTGTACAATGCAAGGCATATAAAGTATATACTAGGTGCTTAATAAGTGATAATTCTAAATTTTTAAAAAATTTTTTAAAATTCAAGTTATTATGAGAGCACAAAAACTTAGGTTACATTGCTTGTGTTTGTTAGGTAAATTCCAGGTTGTAGTATGCCCCTAATCCAGGAATTGTGCCATATACTCTTACATTGTGCTGTTAGGTAAGAGCACACCCATCTCCTCCCTCCCCCTTCCTCGACCTTCCTTTCTTCTTCCTTCTCTCCTCTCCCTCCCTTGAGTTTAATTGTGTTTTTCTCTTGTGTGGGTGTGTACTTGTTTATCTACCAGCTTCATATTAGTATTGAGTAAATCAAAAACTTGCTTTTCCATTCTTGTGATATTTTACTAAGGAGAATGTTCTCCAACTCTATCTAGGTTAATATAAAAGATGTGGTCTCCATCTTTTTATGGCTGAATAGTATTTTATGGTATACATATAATTTTAATGATAATTTATTATCATTTTTCTTATAAGAAAAGTAAACTTTTATGTTACTATGATGTAATTTTATAACAAGGAACAATTCTGAAATTATATTAATAAGCCCTATATTTATATTTTGAGATGATCATGGTATTTTTTTCTTTTACCTATCAGTGACAAATTATGTGAACAAATTTTCTAGTATCAAATTATCCTTTCATTCCAATAATGAATCTCACTTGTCCTTATATGTGTTTTTAATATAACTTTTTATTTATTTTGCTATGATTTACTAGAATTTTATAAATATGTTCATAATAAATAGGTTTTGAAGAGTTTTAAGGTCTTTTATTCATTTTTATTTGGTGTAATTATCAGATATTGCTAAGGTTACACTCACTTCATAAAATCAATTAGACTTTTGCCATTTAAAAAAATACTTTGAAATAGTTTTGTTATCATGAAAACTTTTCAAATAACCTTCTGATGAAACCATTTGAGCTTTGCAATATTGGTGACATGCATTCTTTGATAATTTCATCAATTATTTCTGGTTATAGGTCCATTAAGATCTTGTGCCTATTTTGAGATAGTTTTGGTAATTTATGTTATCCTTGCTTGGGTTACTATTAGTTTTCAACTGGATTGTTTGCAATGGATTTCTAACTCATCCAGTTCCAAGTCAATCTTTTCACTTACCATGTATTGTCAATGTGCTCTCTTAATGTTTTAAGATAATTTGTCTCCCATTAAATGTCTGTTGAAAAACTTAACCTTGTTTTACTGATATATACCAAAGAACTCTCTTCTGCTGACCAGTTAAAGGATCTGCTGTGCAGACCTCTGTCAAGCTGGACTCCTCCCATCTCCCAGGAATTGGAAGTTAGGATATTGAGTTAAATATTAAGTTCATTCTATCTATCTATCTATCTATCTATCTATCTATCTATCTATCTATCTATCTATCTATCGATCTATCATCTAGGTATATATATAGAGAGAATTAATAGCTATAGACTTCAAATTGGTGAGCCAAATTTGTGTAAAAACCACAACTAAAGGAAGAGTTTTTCCAAGAAAATTGGTAAAAAAAACAAGGTATCCATGTAGAGAGCAGCAAAGATGGAAGATGGCCGCAGAAACAAAGAGACCAAGAGGTTGCTTCACAACTTTTGGGTCTACTGACACCCAGGTATGTGCCAGCACTCTTCCCTTGAGATTCCCTAGTGAAGGAGGCTTTTCAATATGCTAACTAATTTGCATTCTTTATGTGGGTGTCTATTTCTTGTGACCAAATGATTCCTGACTCATTCTTTGTACCATATTGAGAATTTGAAAACAAATAAGTAAACTTTCAGATGAAAAAAAAATTGTGACTCATTGAAGAGACAGAATGAAGAGCAAGAAAAACATTGCCCCCTCCACCCCCATAATTGCTTTTGATGTCTTTTTTCTTATAAATTATAGGGTCCCAGCCTTGTACTATGGACTTATTAAAGTCACAAGTTTGCCTTTGGTGCTGTTGTCTACCTTGTCAAGGTATCACCTTTTCTTTTTGGTACCTAGGAACTCATGGCTCACATCATGCTCCCTCTTATCATAATCAACTTCAGAAGAAAACATCTGATACGCTTACTTATGCAAAGCGAAAAATAGTTTTAAAGCTTTCTCTCCCTCTCTCATTAACTATGGATATCTGTCAGGAAACTTCCATTTTAAGAGTCTTCAAAATGCGAAGGCAAAACTTAATAAATGCAGAATACAAATGTCTTCATACAATAACAAAGAAAATGCCCTGAAGGTGATGTTAAACAATTTGATGAAAATATTTCAGATTGTATATGAAACCAGCACATTGTACCCCTTGATTGCACTAATGTATGCAGCTATGATTTAATAATAAAAATTATTAAAAAATTAAAAATTTAATTAATTAATTTAAAAAAAAAAGGAAATTTCAGCAGGTACAAAGATTTGTATTTTGAGAGCAAGGCCACCTGGATGTGATTGAAATTATACTGCAGAGATGGCTGTCTTCTCTGTTTCTGTGTTAAGGTCTGTTTTGAGCTGAGGTATATCTGACACAGTGTGTGGAATGTGAATATTTAAGAAGAGACCACCCTGCCTGTTTGGATCAGCGTCTGTATCTATTTAACAAGTATGGTGCCTGGGAGTTCAGTTATTATAAGTTTAACTCTAGTTGGGGGTTCTGCATACATTCAAGGGTAAAAAGGGCAGAGTACTTGTAGTCTTTTCACTATGCTTCATAAGACTCTTTGAAATATAATATTTTCTCTTAAGTGGACATGTCTTCGAAATGAGCCAGCTAGTTGACAGATAACTTGCATATGCTTATGTATAAGTACATTTGTAACATACAGCTATTCAAAAATGCCACGATTGTTTTCTCAAAATTTAGTTTTGCATAGTTCTGGTAATTAACTCTCTATCAAACTCTGCATAAATTTGAATTGCTTCAGCCTGCCATTTCCAAGCTTCTAAAATTTTTGAATGGAGATCAAACAAAAACTCTCAACCTCGCTAATGCAAATGACAATGTGAAATGAACTCCAAATATTTTTCCATCATGTAACCAATATAATCCTATGAATTTGCAAAATAGTCCTGTCAAATCCTTGGGTATATATAGCCCCAGACTGGAGGAATCACAGTGCTGAGCTGGGCTGCTGAGTGCAGATTTCAATCCTAAATCAGAGATCTTATATTTGTCCCTAACATGACTATTGAATTATTCTCTGACATGAAGTTATTAATCCATTCATTTATCTCACTAATCTTTTCTGAGTTTGTATTAGATGCTAGGGTCTGTGTTGGGAAGAAGAATCTAGAGATAAATAAGTTACAGTCTAAAGGGCTTATGACTGTCATAACTACAGTTACAGAAATATGCAAGGCTATTACACAAACCCCAAGGAGCAGCAACTCACCTATTTTAGTGAGGCGCCTTGAATCACAGGGGCAGGGGGGAGTTGGATTGAGACGGTCATGATATTTGGATTATGTCTTCAGGAAGTAATCAGATCTAAAAGACAGCTTGTGCAAAGGAACCCATAAAGTCATAGCAAGTTCGTGCTGGAGAATAAGCTTTTGCTGGGGTGGAGTAAAGGGTGAGGCAAAAGTGCCAAGGGGTTGGTGAAACTGGAAAGAAAGGTGGGAACCAGATTATTGGCAGCCACAGGTACCATCAAGTCCCACAAAATCCCTAATTGCTGTGGTTTGCATGTCCCTTCCAATACTCATGTTGAAACGTAATCCCCAATGTGGCAGTATGGAGAGGTGGGGCCTTAAAAAGGTTGTTGGATCATGAGAACTCTGCCTTCATGAGTAGATTAATCAATTTATGGATTAATAGATTCATGGGTTAATGGGTTATCATGGGAGGGAAATAGGTGGTTTTATAAAAAGAGGAAGAGAGACCTGTGATTGCCCATTAAGCGTACTCAGGTGTGTTTAGCAAGCTCAGCCCCTTCCCCATGCTGTGTCTTATGCCACCTCAGAACACCAAAGAGTTCCCACTAGCACGAAGGCCCTCGCCTTATGCTTCTCTCAACCCTGGATTTCCTAGTCTCTGTAACTGTTAGAAGTAAACTTATTTACACATTACCTAGTTTCAAGTATTCTGTTATTAACAACAGAAAATGAACTGAGACACGCATCTAAATATATTCTATCGGATTAGGGAGAGTTCAGCCTTTCTTAATCATCCTTCTAGCACCCAAACACAGCAAAGACCTAACACCAAGCAAATGTTTAATAAGCATTGTCTGTAAGAAGCTCCACTGATAGCTCCTTTTATGTTGTTTTTTAGAAGAGGCCATTTTACTTTTTAGATATCACAGGTCAATTAATCATATAAAATTGCCTACAATTTTTGAATACGTAAAATAATTCCAAACCCAACTTCAGCCATTGTTTCATGTCCTAGAGAGTGAAAATGTTCAGGCAACAGAAACTGATTAACACAAATGAACAACCGGTACTCGATTGCTCGGTGTCTAGGTGCTAAGATCTGTGCTACAGCGTGGCATGTACATTGAGTCATTCACACAGCCACCTCATCACGGGGACTTTACTATCCTCAGTTTGCAAATGGGGAAGGGTCAGAAATGTTCAGTTTTTATACATGTACGCAGGCAGAGTTTGACCATCAGTCTGTTGGCTTTAAACCATTCTAAAGCACTAGTGCTAGGAATGCAAATAAACAGGAAAGAATTTCTTCTTGGATTAATGCAAAACGTTTACAGGGAGACTTTTTCTCCCTTTATTTGGTGATATTTGAATTTTGATTACAACATGGTTTCAGGAAACATTTGACCAAAATATTTTTACACTATGTTTTATATTGTTTCAAAACACTCTGATTTGGGATTGCTAGGGCAAAAAAAAAAAACTCAATAAATCACTTTACAGTCTCTTGGAACTACTTCTTGATTGAAGCTGCTTCAAATTTAGTAAAGAGAAGGAACTTTGTCTCTCCTTCTGTAGTTTTTGGAAGGCTTCTGCTGTCTTTGTGGTTAAACACGCCTTTGGCATTTTTTCCTTCCAGGGAGACCATTTGAATAAGAGCATTCAGGTCATCAGAGCTTCCTCACTGCCTGGGACTGTAACAGGAAAGCTAATACTGCACAGTTTTCTACTGAGCTTGAGTGATTCTAGTGACACACTCAACGTCCATTCTAAACAAAAAGGAATCGAAGACTAAATGGAGGCTGTCTCCTCAAGATGGAGAAATATTGGCAACCAAATGAAATTTTTATTTGGAGAAGAATTATGGAGGGCCCTTGTATTTATACCTTGGGTTATTTATCATCTGAAAGTTTTTGGTAAAAAACATAAAAACTACCCTCACCTCTGAGTATGCCTCAATATATGTCCAATTGAGGCATAAATAATAAAACTCGATTTTTCTAAACTGCCAGTTAAAAATTCTTTTCTCCTTAGAGATTTTTTGATTTCCCAACATGTTAGTTAAAGAACGATTTCCTCCCATTTGCCTAACCTAAGTTTTCCTATTTTTTCTAGAACTCAATCTTTTCTTTTTCTCTTTTTTACATTTGGACGTTCTTGGCATCCCTCTGCAGAGAAACACAGTCCCAAGGTGCAGAGCCTCAGCAGGAAGCCCACATGCCACACAGGAGGAATGAATGGCAGGGTGGCGGCCATGCACATCCTTTTAACTCTCTCAAGTATAATTTTTTCCCCTCAAGATTCAGTTTTGAGTCTCTAGTGTCCAAACCCAAGAAGCCACACAATGTAATAGGCCCTTCCCCTGTTGAAACATTTAGTATTCCCCCTATCTTCTTCCCTTTTCAAAAGTTCAGACATGACTAGAAAGCAAGGTGACTTGGTTCCATGCTCCCTCTTCCTTCACGCTTTCTTACTTCAAAGGGTCCCCACTCCCAGCTCTCTGGACTTTGGGTCTTCATTTCCCTATTATCATCTCAACCAGTAATGGATGCACCTGAGCCAGTAATCTCATTCTCTCACGTTGAAGGGAGATTCATTCGGGAAATAACTTAAAATCTGTTATTGCTAATTATTAATCATATATTCATATTGCTTACTCTTCCCAAGGGAGTTATGGTATAAAATTTTGACACCCTCTCACAGATAAAGGAGAAGCACCTGCTGAAAAGAAGCAACCATTCTGAACCATAAATATTCTTGCCCTTGCTTTGGGTCATAGCCTTGACTGGACCAAGGTGGGGTTAGCCCTAGCAATCAAACATCTCAGCTTGTGAAGGGCTTCTTCCTCTCTGTCCTTAAGACTGAAAAGTATTCATCCACTTTCTTCATGTTTCTGTATTGGATTTTTGTTCTTTTTGTTTTAGAGCTAGAAAAGATCAAATCAACTTTAAAGAATTTATTATCAGATAGCATCTATTAATCCTCCATATTTCTTTCTGTTTTTGCACAAAAGATGAAACATTTCAGCCAAAAATATGACTTCAGAGTAACCGTCAAGGAATATACTGCTCTTACATCAAGGAAAGAATGAGGGATATTGTTTGTAATATGGTATTTTATCACATAACACAAAAGAGCTCAGCATTAACTCTTGTTCCAAGTGGCCCTTGTCCAATGTGTGTTTATATTGGCATTTTTTGAAATTTTTTTATAAACACTGACCACTCACCATAATTTTGTCATTATCCTCTTCAAAAGAGCTACAAGACATAATAATATTGTTTATAAAACATAGAAAGCATGTTATTTTTCTTGTAATATGGTAAGAGTCTTAGATTTATAAAAAAAACAAATTCGAGAACAAAGACTATAAACATAATATGATTGAGCATTCAACTACTGTAGTATTATCTCTGTCTTCTAAATGTATACATGTTTTAACTGTTAGACTGCTTTAAAAATAATGACCTCTTGGATTTAAATTTACATTAACAAACTGCTCAGTTTCCACTTTCTGTTTTATTTTGTCCTGGGTGTGTCACTGAAAAAGATGGTTGAATAGTTAATGGAACAGGAATACAAAAAGGTAGTTCAAGCAGTTTCAGGGTTTCCTTCCATAGTTGCTCCAAATGAAACACTGTTTGTGTATAAAATCATTCAGGGCACAGAAACCAAGAAACTAATCTGTGCATAAGATCTGCTCTTTACTATGTCCCTAATAAGGATCAAACCCCAGGGTTAAAAAGAGCACCTCTCCTCTGCACAACAGTCCTGGAAGGTGGCAATTCTTCCATGGGTAGAGGGGCAAGTGGAGAGGTAAAGGAATTGACCTCGGGATACAGAGTTCCCAGGGTTCAGAAGAAGGATCGGAAGCTTAACCTGTTGTCTCTCAAAGCCATAGTCTTTCCACTAACCTAGGCTGCTTATGACTGACAAAGAGGTACACCTAAAAGAATGTGTAGTTTTTCCAAAATTGACGTTTTCTTTCACATTTGTTCACGTTGATATCATTAGCCCTAGTTTATCCATTCTTTCTCTAACATTAGTAGCTATAGCTAAATTATTTTTCAAAATAATTGTGCCAAGTTATACTCCCATAACAATGTATAAACATTCCCATTTCGTCCATGCTGTTATTATGGCAGACACTACTAGTTGCCTATCCAATATCCATTTTTCATTCTTTTTTATGTATTTACTTCTTTACTAACAGAAGTCTTATTTTCTTTTTCCAGTCATGAGGTGTCCAACTTAAGAAAGCATTTTTTTTTTTCTCAGCTTGCTTTTGGAACTAGAGGTGGTTGTGTGACACAGTTCTGGACAAAAAGATATAATTAGAATCTTTTGGAAATTTGTGGAAAATTTATTGTCTGCTGTATATATAAGTCTTGGCTCCTCTTTCACTGCTTTCTTCTTTTTAAACTGTCCTGGAGAACAGACATGAGGTTAGAAATGGGACAGTGATCTTCAATCAGTACAAGGGTAAAAGGGCTATCATAAGAATGATGTCACAAAAACTTAAAATAATCCAGAGACACACATGGAGCTGGTGCATTGGCTAAAGGACAACCAGTCTCTATACTTTTTATTAAAGTGAAAAAGCAAATCTTTATTTAATAGAGGTCATTGTACAGACACAGTTATTAAGAAAAAGCACCACTCAGACTATTTCTCTTACTCTGTTGGTATTGATTTTTTGAAAGATGATTTTTATCTTTTATCCAGAAATTTTAGAAGATTTGGATTTGAAGATATCAGAGTATCAAATCACCATTTTTTCAAAACATGAAGTTTCTTTAATTCTTTGAATTTGGTCTTTTAATTAAATTGACATTTTGCATGCTAGTTTCCAAAAACAACTGAAGTTCAATATTGGTCTGTTCAGGAGGTCTTTCTTCTTGATTGAGTCTTAGGTGGTTGTGTGTTTCTAGGAATTTGTCCATTTTTTCTACATTTTTGAGTTTATGTGCATGGAGATTTTCATAGTATTCACAGATGATATTTTATATTTTCATGATATCAGTTGTGATAATCTCCTTGTTCTTTTCTGATTGAATTTATTGGACCCTTTCTCTTTTATTCCCAGTTACTCAAGCAAGTGGTCTATTAATTTTGTTTATCTTTTCAAAGAAATAATTTTTTGTTTTATTGATCCTGTGCATTACTTTTGTTTTCCATTTCTTTTAGTTCCATCTGAACTTAGTTATTTCTTTTCTTCTGCAGGTGTTGGGTTTGGCTTGCTCTTCCTCTCCTAGTTCTTTAAGACATGTCATTAGATCATTAATTTCTGATCTTTCTACCTTTTTGATGTAGGCATTTAAGGTTATGAATTTTTCTCTAAGTACCACTTTTGTTGAATTTCATACATTTTGGTAGTTGGTGTCTCCTTTGTCATTCGGTTTAAGGAAAATTTTTATTTTCATATTAATTTTATTATTGACCCAATAATCATTCAGTAGTAGATTTTTTAATTTACATGAATTTGAGTAGAATTGGTTATTTTTGTTGGAGATGATTACTATTTTTTTTAATTTGTTGAGACATGTTTGGGCCCAGGTATTATCAAATTTGGAGAATGTTCCACGTGGTGATGAAATTCAGTAGTTTTGGGGTACAATGTTCTGTAAATGTCTGTTAGCACAATTTGTTCTAGAGTCCCATTTAAGTCTAGCATTTCTTTATTTATTTTTTGTGTGGATGATCAGTCTAGTTCTGTCAGTAGGTGTTGAAGTCCCCAGAAATTATGAGGCTGCCTTTCGTCTCTTTGCTTAGCTCTAGGAGAATTTGCTTTAGGAATCTTGGTGCTCTTGTGTTAGGGGCATAAATATTTAGGATTTTTATGTCTTCTTGTTGAATCATTCCCTTTGTCATTATGCAGTGATCATCTTTGTCTTTCTTTACTCTTATTGATTTGAAGTCTTTGTTGTCTGATATCTCATATATGCCTACTTCTATTTTCTTTTTGTTTCCATTTGCATGGATTACGTATTTTTCCACTTCTTTGCCTTTAGTCTATATGAATCCTTGCAGGTTAGATGTGTTTCCTGGAGGCAGTAGGAAACACAGCCTTTCTCATCCTTTCGGTCAGCCTATGTCTTTTTAGTGGAGCATTCAAACCATTCAGATAGATTGGTAGAATTCATTTCATCCTTTTGAGTAGTACCTTATTGCTTTGTTTTATCTCTTGTGCTATTACTTTATATGAGCTCTGAGCTTTAGCATGTGAGTGGTTTCACAGTGATGGGTGTCTATTGTGCTGATCCATATATAATTCAGTTCTGATTATCTCCTACAAGGGCTTAACAAATTCCCTCAGTACTTGCTTGTCTAGGAAAGTCTTTATTTTTTCTTCACATATGAAACTTAATTTTGCAGGATATAAAATTCTAGGTTGGCAGTTTTTCTGTTTAAGAAGACTGAAGACGAGGCCCCAACCTCTCCTGGCTTATAAGGTCTGCGAAGTCTGAAGTTAGCTTGATGGGTTTTCTTTTTTAAGTCACTTGTTTTCTTCTAGTGGTTCACAGGGAACCATGTTGTGGTGATTCCTCCTTGTAAAACTTTGCCACTCTAAGGAATATGTGTCCTGGTAATTGCCTGTCTAAGTTTCTAGCAAGGCCAGGGTAGTTTTCTTCACTTATTCCCTCAAGTAGGTTTTCTAGCCCTTTTGTATTTTCTTGTTCACCCTCAGGGATGCCTATGATTCTTAGATTTGGCCATTTACATAATTCCATATTTCTTATAGACTTTGTTCATTCCTCTTAATTTTCTATTCTTCCTTTTTGACTGATTTAATTCAAAAGAGTTGTTTTCAAGCTCTGAGATTCTTTCTTCGGCCTGTGTAATCTATTCTGAAACATTTCCATTGTGTTTTGTGTTACCTTAAATGAATTTTTCATTTCTAGAAATTCTATTTATTTATTTTTAATATGTTGATCTAATTTGTGAATTTTTCATTCATGTCCTGAATTGTTTTTGGTTTGTTTGAGTTGGTTTTCTATTTATCTCGGAAATAGAAACTCATTGAGTTTTCTTATAATACACATTTGGAATTATTTATCTGTTATTTCAACATTTTCATTCTGTTTGGTATCCATTTCTAGATAGCTGGCGTTCCCTTTGGGGGGTCTCATTTTGCTCTGATTTTTCATACTTCCAGAGTCTTCCACTGATTCTTTCCCATCTGGGAAAGATCACTTCTTATTTTTGAATTTTCTTTTGTTTAGATGAGGATTTTTCCCCCTTTATAACTAAAGAAATGTCTGTAGCATATGCTGAGTAAGAACATTTGGCTTTGCCTGTGGGTGCTGTGGTGGTAATCTAGGTTCTGGATGCATGCCTTGTTTATAGATATCCTTAGTTTGGTGCTTTTCTCTGTTGTTAGTTGTTTGTAGACTATAGCAGTGGTGAGCTATGTGTGTGGGTAGATTCCTTGTCTCTCTTCAATGAAGGAGCATGTAGATCTTTTTACAGTCCTGTGGTCTTCTTACCAGGGTGAATTGTATTGGCGCACCCAACTTAATTTCTGTGCTCATGTGTAATAATCAACCACACTCTGTATAACTGAGTCAATAAATCCCATAAAGGACTGTAAAAGTTGACCTCCCTGTCAATGGGTGGTGCTTATCAAAAGGATCAAAGTGCAGTGTTGTTTTGCGACCTATGGCTGCCTCTAGCCCCTCAGGAAAAGTACTCAAATGCCGTAGGTGGTTAGTAGAATGCTAGAACTTCTAGGTGAGTCCTTATTCTCTGCACATCAGAGGCAGGTCAACCTAGAGGTCTACATTTGTTGGTTTATACTGAAAAACTAAACACTGGATTGAATAATTTTTTAACTTCATACTTATTGCTAAGTCAATAAAAAATACCTAGAGTAAGAAGACCAACTCTACTAAAGCGTCAGAAATCAGATAGGGTAGATCTGTGGTTTGTCTGGTAAGAGTGACTTCTCTAATTCACAAAGCTCTTCAGTACTGAATAGACATGAAGGACATTTCTTTTCTTACCATCTCTTCCTCCTTCTCTGATATGTATAATGAAGGAGTAATATATAAACTGGGTGCAAACAACAAGGCCCTGGCCCAACCAGATATTAATCCAGCCTCCCTGTTTAATTATTGTGTCCATATTTGCCAATAGGAAATGACCTTGATGTAGATGGTGCCTTGCCCCTGTCACAGACGATGCACTCCCAGCCAATGAGACATGCAGGAAGACCTACACCCAGCTGGCTCTGGAGAAGGTTTTCTTGTTCTGAAAAATAAGATGTACGAGAGAAATGGTACATTTCTCTTTTTCTAAGTCAGTGTTTTTCAACCTTTTTAATCTCATGGCACACTTGAACCTATAGTTAAAATTCCATAGCACCCTTAAATTATCAAAAAAGAGTAAAAAAAGAAATAAAGAATATACAAATTATGCTTTGAAATTCTTTCAAAAATAATTTAATTAGTGATCTTTAAAATTTTTCACAGCACATTTAAGATTCCTCATGGCACACCAATGTGTCACCACACCAGCTGAAAATCACTGTTTTAAGTTACATGTTGATGTGGACCATGAATTCTGGAACTTAAGCAGTCATCTTCTGACCACACAGAAATCTAACCCAAGACAAAGTTGATACAGATCTGAAAGATAAAAATAACTTGAGTCATTGGTGTTGTATTATGTAGCAGACCTGAAAGTGACTTTATCTCTGGATTTCTTATTATGTGAGACAGTAAGTCTTTCTTTTTTGACTTAGTTGAGTTATATTTTTCTCATCTGTTAGAATTCAAACTGTTCAAAATTTGGATTGTTGGAATCCAAACTGAATCTTTAACTCTTTAACTTGTAGTGAGTTTTCTTCACAATTTAATGTGATATAATACAGGGTGGCCATAAAGTTTGTGTATAATTTTAAATTGCACACTTCTTTAAATTACACATAAACTTTATGACCACCTTTTATATTATCTGTGGTCAATATTTTTCTCTAAAATTATAAAATTTTAATTTATGAAATTATAATGAAAACTGTAGGGAGTTTATGATTTAATTGTTTCAAGATTTTTTTCTTCAAATAAATTTTCAGGTTCATTTTAATTTTATTTCTTAATATAGTTTTCCATGTATGTAGAAGTGGATTTATAAATGTGTGTTTAGTAATAATTTACATAAATTATTTAAGTCTAGCCATATTATACAGATTAGGATAAATATTACCATTCTTAAACTACGTTATCAAAAAATAATATCTCACCTGGCTCATTAATGGCCTATGTTTTAATAGCTGAAATTTGTAAGACTCCAGGTAAATTCCATCTTTTTTGGTCTCTTCCCTGTGATTCTGTTTCACTCTGTGCATACATCCAGCCTAATGTTTATCACCGGGGCCTCCAGGCTTCCATATTGTAGGGGGACATTGACACTATGCTCTATGAATGATGTGTATGGTTAGCTTCCATGAGCATCATTCACATAGGCTGCAAAGTTAATGTGTTCCTGGAGCTATGCAACATGGTACCCTGTGTACATAATCCAGTGGTTCTCAACCTTCCTAATGCTGCGACCCTTTAATACAGATACTCATGTTGTGGTGACCCAAAACTTAGTGTCTTAAAGCAAGAACCATTTTATTATTTGATTTGGGGGGACTAAGAATTCAGCCAGGTTTCATACGGGTCATTTTTTAATTTCAGATACCATCAACTGGGACCACAGGTAGATGGTCTGGAACAGAATGTCCAAAATGGTTTTACCCACATGCCTGACTCCTGTGCTATATTTACCAGCATTTCTTCTTTGTTAATATGGCCTCTCTATGGAATTAGCTTGGTCTTCTTCACACCAGGATGGTCTCAGGGCCATTGGATTTCTTATACGGAAGCTCATGACTTTTAAGATCAAGTGCTACCAAAGTTCAAGGAAAATCTGCAAAAGTCACTTCCGTTGCATTGTGTTCATCAAATAGCTGGGGTGAAGATTCTGAAGGAGTGGAATTAGACCCTACTCCTTAGTGGAGGAAAAGAAAAAAATTTTCAGCCTATTTTATCTACTACAGATATTTTGACAAACCGCCTCTATTTTTCAAGAAAGAGGCTAAGTAAACGGATAAGTCAGCTGATACTAGGAATGTTTATGTTTCATGACTTCTACTATGATGGGTACTTTTTCAGCCAAATGTCCCTAATCATCTACATCTATATCTGCATATTTGTAAAATTTAGAGTACAAATAAGGAAAGAAATGTTAGTAATCCCCGAGGTCAAGTTCATCATTACACATTTTCTCTATAAGTTTATGAAAATTAATCTGAAAGTTTGAAATGCATTTTATGCATGCTGTTAAATAATGCTAGAGACAGGTAGCACATTTCATAAATAGTTTCATTAAAATTCAAGGGAAAATGTCAAAGATAATCTGTCACTATCTATACATAGGAATTTCAAGATGTATTTTTCAGAATATCGGATTTTTACATATTTCTTGGCTAAAAATATTGCAGCAATGCTTTGCAGTGTCAAGTGTGTGCTCTCTTTAGAATGATTCAAATATTACTTCCCAAGAGTAATCTTGCCCTGCCTGTGTACTCTCTTAACTTACCTTAAAGTGACTCTGTGGGGTCTTCTGGTCAGGGGGCTTATTATACTTGTTTCTTTTCTTGGTCTTTAGGGTAGAATTTAAGTCTTACCAACAGCTCAGCTTCTAATGCCTTGGCTCACCTGGGAACAGAGTGCAGCTATATACTAGCTACTTGCAGGGACATATAATCCCCCTGCTTCTCAACATCTTTAAAAGATCAGCTAGGAAATATTGGTGAAGGACTTACTGGAAAACATTCATCCTATCATCTATAAATTCACAGTTCTTCCTCTTAGTTAGGCCAGAGGGGTGGGGAATCTGTGGCCTTAGGAAACTCATGGCCTTCCTGGTGTTTATATTTGGCCTTTTAACTGAATCCAAATTTCACATAACAAATCTTTTCATTAAAATGGGTACAGCATAGAAGATAAAACTTTTCTTGCCTCCTTAGGTACTGAAAAAAGAATAATCTTGAAATCAGAAGATGACAGGTTCCCCATCTCAGTGTGGATTACCAAAGTTTGCACTATGCATATCAAGTGAAGAATTTTTCTTTGGTTTCAGCATAGGGATTAGCTATACTCTCTTAAGTGATTGGTTTATTTTTACATTGTAGACTCCCCAAATCATAAAAATGGTTAAATTTATTTCTTCTGTTGATTGTTGGCCTGTTTCCAGACAGTAACCTAACTCTAGCAAGTCCAGTGTGAGAGACTTCATGGTATTAGGCGATCCATATTGAGGGGATTCCTGGTCTCGTTAAACTTTCTTATCCCTATTTTTCTTTTGCTTAATATTTCTTAATTTAAAAAATATGGATTTGTTGCTATATTTTAAGTGAATCTGGGACTTGTGTTAAACTATTTTGAGAACAAGAATGGGGTACAAATGAATAAAAATTCAAATGGACAGGTGCTAGGGAAAAGAATACAATTATTGGCCTATTTTTTACCTATCCTGGGATAAAGTAGCTGCTTCTTGATTTTAACTTAAAACCTCTAGTAGAATAACTTTTTTTTTTTTATAAATGGAAATAGCAGTGCCCATGGATGACTCATGGAGAGAGAGATACCTTACCTACTATTATGCAAATATGCCACCATAAAGAGTTAGCAAGTTTGAGGAGTAGGGAGGATACCCCACCCCATTCCCAGGTCCCTAACCTTACTATGCTATTGTTGGGCTTGTAGAGGGAGTGTCTGGTTCTGTTGCCTGGGCCTGAGGCAATGGATTCTTGGCACAGGGACTTTAACTCCCAAAGAAACAGTGTCTTAACTTGTAGCTGTGTATGCTGAAAACAGTACTACCATATAGTTAATTTTATTTATGTGTGTGTATATATGGATATATGCACACGTATGTATATACACACCCACATATATATATACACACATAATTTTTATATATCATTATTTTATATATATAGACACACAGACACATGTATATATTAGACAAATATAAAGTAAACATAATTTTTGAATTTAGGTGAATATCTAATTATAATTTTTACAATGCCATTTCTATGGAAAAATATCTTCCATGTAGCCTCACAAGTAAACATCCTGAGCAAAATTTATTCATGAGTTAAGGACTTCCTTTGCCATATTTGTACTTGTATTGGATCTGGTGTGTGGGGTGAGGAAATGAACACAGGCTGGCATCCTTACTGAACACAACAGAGGAGGGATAGTCAATATGAAAAGGACGCTATCTGTATACTCAGTTGAGGTATTTTTTCTGCTTTATATTTGGCATTTATGTTTCTTTACATAACACTAAAATGTAAATCCTTATTTATGGTTAGCTTGCATAGAACGCCAAATAAATATACAGTAACCCGAGGAGAGGGCAATTGAAAAAAATATTTAAAGCATCAACTATTTATCAAACATTCAAAAATGCTTGGTAGTAAAGTTAAGGCTCATTAACTTGTATTTGGAAATACATTTAAGCAAGTATAAACAAGAAAACAGGGATGATTTTTTAAAAATAAAATTTGTGAGGAGAATGGAAACTTCCAGAGAAATGGCTCATAGCTACATCTAATTGAATAGAATATGAAATCAAGGTAATGTCTATTCTTCACGTGGTAACACTATTGGCATTATGGTAAGTTCTTTGCCACTCAAGGGATGAATATAGGTGGTCAGATAGGTCCCTAGTAGCAGCAAACAGTAAGGTCCTGTGTGTGTGCATGTGTGTGTGACAGAGAGACACAGGTAAAGAAAAACAGAGAGAGAGAATCCAATACCCTTACCCCTGGTAGAGCCAGAGGCAAAAACTTACATATTAATCCTCTCTTGGCAGGACCTTATCCCAAAAAATCCAGAGTGAGAGAAAATGCAAAATGAAATAGAGAAGGAAGGAGAATGGAAATAAGGTGGTCCATTCCCAGGCTGACCACAGCTGTCTGGTGAGCCAGCTTCGGGGAGGCCACACACTGCATCTCAGTAGACTCCATTGTAGGGGAGAGAGAGCAAACCATTCATCTATTGATTCCCAGTTTCATAGATCTTGTGGGTTTGCCCATGACAGAATATCACCCCCTTTGCCTTATGATACAGGGCAGTCCTAGGCAACCTGTTGATGAAAGCTGCTTGTGAGAAGCTTTGTAGTGGCAGGAAGTGGAGATAGCAAGGGCTTTGTGACTGCAGAAGATAATGTGACCGTCTTGAGGGTCACTCTAGCCAGGAACCAAGCTGACCCAGGCTGGCCCATAAACTGAGGTCAGTATACACAGCCGATCATCTCAACTCTTAAATCAATCAACTCATTTATTTACTGCTTACTACATTCCAAGTTTTGCTCTAAGCTTTCTTCTTCTTCCTTTTTTTTTTTTTTTTTGAGACCGAATCTTCCTATGTTTACAGAATCTTCCTAGGTAGAGTGCTGTGGCATCACAGATCACAGGAACCTCAAACTCTTGGGCTTAAGTGATTGTTGTGCCTCAGCCTTCCAAGTAGCTGGGACTACAGGTGCCCACCACAACACCTGGCTATTTTTTTGTTGTAGTTGTCATTGCTGTTCAGTAACCCACTAGCCTTGGTGTATGTGGCCAGCACTCTAACCACTGAGTACTTGCTCCGAGCCACTAAGCATTCTTCTTACATTATAACTTCTAATGTTCAAACACATGTAAGATGCTAATATTACTTCTATTTTAGCGAGAAGTGAACTGAGTTACAAAGGGTCCAAAGGGGACTTGGGAAGAGCTGCCTAATAAATCTTGATCCCAGAACTTCCAAGCCTTACTGTGCCAAAATTTTTATAGCAAATTAAATCCAAAGAATGAGGAATATTTTTTAATCTTATTATTTTTAATAGTGGACTCAAATTATTTCAGCTTTCATAGCAACTTTATGGATAACATTTATAAAAACAATTTCCTGTTGAATAGCTTTTTAGGTAGTTTTTCAACCGCAGTCTTTTCAAATGTCTTCCTTTTGATGACTTCATTGCAATTAAGTGTCTCCAGAAGACAAAAGGCAGTGAGAGAGGAAATTCAGTAAGCATTCATTCATTTATCAATATAATAGCTGAGTGTAAAAACTGGTTTAAAATTTTTAGGAAATCTAAACTCCAAAAGTGGTTTAAATAAAATTTTTAGGAAATCTAAAATCTTTATCTATTATTATCTTCTAATATCACAAATAATTTATTGTTGAGAGTGCATGAGTAGACCCAGATAGAAATACTCTACTGAAAATTCACTGCATTTTGACCACTTCTTAATAGCTTTGGAAATGAACCTTTATGGATACTGAGCGGCCAATGCAACAGTAAATGCCATGAGCAGAGCCAATTATCTGATTATCATTCAATTGACGAATCCAGGGGGCCGGCTTGATGTTATGATTCATAATAGATTATTTGGTTATGGATTCTATGCACAAAGAAAATGGCATATCTTGACCTTGAGAGAAAATTTTCTTGTTATTTTGGAGATAGTCTGAATGTAATTATTACCACCTGGCTTTCCATTGACTCCCTACTACCTCATTACTAATACTGTTAGCAGTAACAGTCTTGGTTTAGTTTTTAAGGATGCCTTGGAATAATAGTGACCTCACAGGAATGATTAATGACTCTTAATCAGAGAATGGGGGAGAGGCTCCTGAGTACCAATTCTAGCACGGAATTCCATTAGCAGATTCATTTTGCAGAAGCCAAACAGTCACTTATTATAGTTTGTGCTGTCATTTCTTGAGCAAAACTTGTAAGTAATTATTTCACATCGCTTTATTTATTGCAGAGACCTCTTAATGCTAAGCATGGTTTTAATTTTGGGAGAAGATCACCCGTTGCGTGACTTCTTAGGGTCTGTGCTTTGATGTTGGGTAGCTTGTCCCTGGTGATAGTCTAATTATCTCATCGACAGAGATGTTTTGTTTTCAAAGGGGATTATTCCTGTCCTAAATTGGATACCCTAAAGCTGCCAAGTAATAAAAGAGATGGTTAAAATTCTAAATCATTTTGTCTAACTACTAACTAGAAGCCAGTAGTGTTGGTATTATTTTGTTGACCGCACTACTGCATTCTTGTAGAACTGCATATTTGAAGGGGTGGGGTCCGGTTTGCATTTCATCTAAAATGGTTTATATAGCCCTCAGAAAGCTGGAAATCTGCTTCATGTTTAACATCTCTTTCCACAACAATTTATGTTCATTTTCCCCCACTTTTTTTTTTAACTTAAGTCATTGGAAAACTTCAATGTTCAGTGTTTCTTTAAACCTCAAAGTTGTGAAGATCCGCAATATCTTTTTATGTTGAAATATATTCTAGCACATTCCTCCATTGTTGATCTTTTATAGTAGGTCGTAATGCTTCTAATAATTTAATTTTAACTATTTCTGAATCAGAAATAAACAGTATTTCACTGACTTCCAACCTCTGCTTGAGTCAGCAGCAAATTTCTCACCTTGTGGGAAGCATTTCTAAGCATTTCTCTTTCCTGAAAGAGAAAGAGAACTTGAAAGAAACTTCTTGACCCCCGACTGTAATTTCTATGCCCTTTCCCCCTCCCTATAGTCTCCCCACCTAGAGGTAAGACAAGATGAGAATAGTACAGTACATGCCAAAGAAGCACCAGAAAGATCTGAGCCCAAAATCTAAGGCAGAGAAAGCACTGAAATAATAACAGTTATGGAATAGTAGGGAATTAAAGACTGAGTCCTCCAAACTGTCATAGCACCACAACTGAAAATCCTGCCAGATTCTCGAATTCTGGTCCCTCAACCACTCCAGATGGTTATCTAGCTAGTTCCTGAAGGGGGGTGAGTTTCATACTTGCCTTAATTAATGTATTTCTGGGTTTTGCTTACCTCCTTGTCCTTTGCTAACCTCAGAGCCTGCTGCCACCATTCAAAGTTGTTATTCTTTCTTCCCCTAGGTGATACAAAGAGCAATTAATCATAATTGATATAAAAGTGGTTTCAAATCCAAGACAGTGACTAAGTCACCTTTCAAATATTTTCTAATAAGGGTTTTCATATTTTCAAATACAATATCCCTGAGCTCTCTGGTCTGTGTCTCTGTACAGCCAACATAGTTGTCATGATGTAGGAAATTATTATATAAAATTAATGTGACTTCTAATATTAGTCAAATAGCGAATGAACACTCACAGACATTGTGCCATAGTGTCCATTAATAATATCTCTTAATATTTGATTCCTCTATTGCCAAAATGTGGGCAAATGCTTTCTTGTAGTTGTATTTCAAAACGACCCATTTAAATACCCCTGCTCAAACAAGCAACCTAGGTTTATTTTCATTACCAGATTCTTTCTCTTTAGTGCTAACTTACTATATATATGTATTTTTTTATAGCTTGTTTTGGCTCACTTTTATTGCTTTCTACTCCCCTGAAAATTGTTTTTCAAATGTGAATTTCTGGCTTTAAATTTTTCACATTTATTGAGGTCTTAGCTGACTATAGTCTCTTTCGTGTCACTATACAGTGAAGACTCTTGAATTCTAAAAATAGTCACTTTCTGCTTTTCAATGAATAGTTTATTCAAGTTTTGCAAAATTCCTTTTACCTTCTATTAACCACTGGATAAGTGTCATTTGTTAGCCTAAAGAGAAAAAAAAAAGAAAAAGACAGGGATAAACAAAGAGGAAAATCTGCTTACTTTTAAAAAAGCAAAACAGTGACATTTTTCTTTTAGTTTTCTAAGCCGCAAATAAAATCAACCCGTTCCAATTCAGTCAGTTGCTTTGTACTGGAAAATGTCACACATCAGGGCTTTTAGGAAGAGACGATTGCTTTGGCTTGGCCTAGAGTACGGCTCTCAGAATTGTTGGCAGAGCCCTGGAGGAATGAACGGATGGACACGCCTGTCCCCTGGGAGTAAACTCAGGGCCAGCTGCGCTGTCGCTGTCGTCTAGCCCTGGTGTGAAGGCACCTTGTGAGTAATAAAATTTACATACAAATGTAAATTCTCCTCCTTTTCCATTTTGACATTTTATACTTATAAAAACAAGAATTTCTATCGTTATTGATAAAAGTTGGGGGGAAGAGAAGAGACTTAGGTGTGAACTCCCTCACCATTGTTTGGCCTGAAGCAAAGGACTTCACCTCTTTAAGCCTGATGCCCTTACCTGTAAAACAGAAGATAAAGCTACTTATTGTGCGGATATATTTACATACTTCACGTTTCTACGCTTCTGCCAGACACATAACCTCAAAAATACCAGTTCTCCTAGTTTAGAATCATTTAAAAATATTATACCTCACCTACTTCAAAAATTTTTTTAAGATATTGAAGCAGTAATTTAGCATCATCAAATCAAAGCCTGAGAACTAGAAGAGCCTGGAGGGCCATTGATTTTAAAAGTTTCTCTGTTTTTTTATGAGCAACTGGAATTATCTTTCACATCTTCAGATGTCAAAGAGGACAAGGTGCCTGAGACATTTCCGTGAGCCCAGAAACTGAAGAAGGCTGCTCTACATTCCCCTCAACTAGTCAAAAACCCCTGTGCTTCCAATCTCCTTACTGTAGAGAGGAGGAATTTGAATCTCGAAGAGTATGATTTAGTCAACTGTGGTGATTAGTGAGAACTAAAATCTGGTTTGCGTCGCAGTTGAATACTCTTTCCTTGTGCCACTGGAGTTATTTTGAGTGCACCAGAAACTCTGCAGAAACATCAAAATCATGTTCTTTCTCCCTCTGACCTCACTAATAACTGGTTAAAGATTTAGAATGCTTTGGAGGAAATTCTCAAAGCAGCTGCAGGTCCTCAGTGTTCCAGAATAGATATTTTAAGTTCTCCAAAAAAAAAAAAAAAAAAAAAATCCCAAGAAAGGCCTTCTTTTTTGCAGTAACTAAAAAAGCTTCCAGTGTTCTTGTCACAAAGTGGCTATTGAGGGTTCGAATATAAGATGATCTCCTTTGAAGCGGCAGGATAGAATGGATGGAACTCCAGGGTGGATGTAAAAACACCTTGATCTTAGTTCTAACTCAGGTTTTGCTTTTATATGTCATGAGGTAAGCAGGAGATATCTCTGAATCTGAAGTTATTTTTGACTTTTCTTTTTGTCACACACTTCATATTTAGTTCGACAGCAGAACTTGGTAGGGCCGTCTTCAAACTATATCCACAATTTAACCACTACTCATGACTTCGGCTGCTATCACCTTCATGCAATCCACTATCATGTCTTCTCGGGGCAATCGCAGAAGGGTCACCCTGCTTCTTTCCACCTTTTCTTCTCCATACATGAGTAATCCAAGAGTTTGTCAGCCACGCTTTCAAAATGTACCTGCCTCTGGCTTAGCAACCTTACGTGGTTCTGAAAAATCCTCCCACGACGTAAAAAGGCATTATAAGTAAAGCATTCTCATTAATTTTAATTTAAAAATTAGGGTAAATTTCATCTCCACGCAAATGATTTTTATAGGTAGGAAAAATACATCAATTGAACTACAGAAATATTTTTTAATTATCCTTACATTATATCAGGAATTCATATCACACTGAAAGTAGAACTCATGCATAATGTGATGACAGAAAGGCTTATTTGATTGTGGGTGAGGATTGGTGGGGGGCAGTCAAAAGCAATTGTTCTTTGTAAAGTACATTCTTCTTTCTGGACAAGTTTCCTTATTAATGTCTTTACCTATTTAAAGGATCATAGGTGCATTCGAATGCACCTAGAATTAAAAGTCATAGCAGAGAAAGACAACTTATGTCAAAATAACAGTTAAAGATGAGAGCTCTTGGAAAATTGTAAAAATTCATTTAGTACATAGAGACTAAGAAGTTAGACAAGGTGTTACCTCTAGCAGGCAAACTTAGGCAAAATAAAATACTTTTAATTTGTTCAAACCTGACACTTGATTCAGATTTGTTCTATCTGATGTTTGATAATTAAGAACTAATGACTAAGAACTGTTAAAATAAAAGAAGCATATTTTCCCAAAACTACAATGTCAAAATATCATTTCTTATGATTATTTGCTTTATGTGTTTTAGGGTATAAAGATCACTAGATGAAAAAAAAGAAAGTTGTTTCCAAATGGGTAACTTACCAAGAATCTTCATGACAAAGAGTTGTTAACTGGACAGTATGGTGGCAAGTCTGTGTTTACTGGTCTTTTTATAAAAGGTTCTAATTCTTTGTGTGGCAGTGTGGGATATCACTGACTTGTGTATAACCCAAGAACCAGAGCATAGGGAAGAATGGCCACCTAGCATAGTTTATGGTTGATGAATACAACATGCATTGTTTTAGTAATGGTTATAGACTAGTTACCTTGATAAAATAGTCAAGTCAAAAAAAAAAGTGTTATTCTCACCCTGAAGGAGTTTTTCATACTAGCCCAGAAGGCTGTAATGCAGACGCATAAACTTTATAATATTATGAGTGCTGTAATAAAAGTGTTCTGGGGCAGATAGGAGGGAGCCCTCAATTCTGACTGGGGTAGAGGGGAGTTATCAATGGTCAACACACAAGAAAAAACATCTAAGGTGAACTTTGCTTGAGGATGGAGGCAGGATTGTGGACAGCCTGGGCAGGAGGGTTGTACTTAAAAGGCATAGAGCTGTGACAAAGAACCTTTCCTTTAAGAAGGAGGGTCTCTCCATTCACGAGTCCACATCAACTGTGCTTTGCTTCACACTGGGGCAACCTGGCTACAGAGAAGTTTAATAAGGGAAAATAATAATCAGCATCTCTATACACATATTGTGAAGATACTGTTGCCGGAAGTAATTCAGCCCAAACTTGAAGGCATAAAGCAGCAGCAGTTTTATTACTGCATACGAATTATAAAGGTCAGAAATTTCAGTAGAGAACCTTAGGAAGGGCTTGTCTCAGCTTCATGGAATTTGAGTGCGCCCTGGGAAGACCGAAACAGCTAGGGGCAACTCAAATGGATAAGAATAGCTTGAATAATACGTAGGGGCTGGAATTATCTGGAGGCTCCTTCTCTCTCCCATGTGGCAGCTAGGCTGAGATGACTTGAGAGCTATGCTCAGCTAGAGGACCAACACATAAATGCTCTATCTAGGTTGTCTGGGCTTCTCTCAATATATAAACTGGCTTCAGAGGAAACAGCTCCAGAACAAGAGTTTTAAGAGAACCTGATGGAAGCTACATAGTATTTCCTAAAAAAGAAATAGGCTCAAAGATCACAGAAAGTTATTTTCCCCATAATCTAGTCATGGGCAGCCTTCCAGCTGCAGAATAAATGTTCTTAACCCTATCACTCCAGGGTAAGAGTGTTAAAGTATCTGCACCCATTTATTCAAATGTTAAGTTTGCCACATTACAGAACATTCATTGATTATATTATAGTATTTTCTCTATAGGTTATGATGGAAGAAATTTCTTTCTGGTGGAACTGTCAAGGAAAATATTTCTTATTTTGAGAAATTGGTATATTTTTACTTGATGGTCACTTGAATCAGAAAATTATATTTCTCCTTCAAGTTTGGTGAATTTTAGATATTTGTATAAGCTGAAAATATTTTTCAAAGGAGTCAGAGTGTTTGTAAACAATTATGACAACTTTTAGGTGATTATGGTTTAAATGTCATATGTAGAGGGAGTAAGGGAGGGTGACAAAGCTATACAGATGGGCAGGGACTGGAAAGACTGTGTTTTGTCCTACTAAGGACTGTAGTGGATTATATTATCTCAGTTGATCTGTATATACACATCCTGTGGTGTAAACATCAGCACTTAAATAGTATGAAAAAAAATTGAGATAAATTATTTTTTGGTTTTTAAGTTTCAGAAGAGCATGGTGGAATTATAAGTACATAATTTAAATCTATCTTTCATTTCATCATCTTATTTTATCCTTCATGGAACTAGCTTTTTCAAAATTGCTTATTGAAATAAACTAGGGCAGAACTACCTGTGGTGAAGGATCTGTTTTATTTTATTTTTTTTTTTTTTATAATTTTATTGAATCATAATTCTGTACATTGGTGCAATCATAGGGCACGATTCATATACATTCAGAAATGTTTTGATCGTACTGTTACAGTTAGCCTTCATGGCATTTTCTTGATCACTATA
>CAUYON010043267.1:0-51887 GCA_963573935.1 Arctocebus calabarensis | reverse complement strand
GGAACCCATACACCTATATATACCCTGAGACTAAAGGCCTAAAGGAGGAGATGGGGAAAGACTGAGAGAGAAACGAAGAGAGCTTCTCTATTCCCACTAGAATTTTCTCCCTCTAACAGATGCCTTAATGCTTTTTGTATTCTTTTCTTTCTTTTCTGTGAATAAATTCTGTCTTACAAAAAAAATAAATAAATAAAAAAATAAACTTGAAAAAAAAAAAAAGAACAAATCCACAGAATCTATCTTGTTTACAACCCAGGGACTGCCTGTATTTAGCACTAAACAACCAGAATATAATTGTACTGATAAATTGAGGAACATTGTAGTCAGTGAGCCATATCTTCAGTTCTCACTGTGCAATTCTTTAGGTGCAAATGTACCCACAGGTAATTGGCATGAAGTGACTGAACAGAAACGCCTGTGATATATCAGAGCTTTCCAGTACCACAGCGAGCCGGAGGACAGAAAGAATGCACCCTGTGTGTTCATATGCTCTCATGCATCCAGCAATGGAGCTGCCTGTGTGTCAGGACCAGACCAGGCAATGAATTTATACCTACAAAGATGATATATTTGGTCCCTGCCTTTCTAGGCTGGTACCAGTTCATGGTCTGGCATTTGGGGAACTCAATTTCAACATATGAATCTTGGGTTCATCCAGTTTATAACAGCCATCTAGACCTGAGCTGTTCAGTAAAGGAGCCACTGCCCACATATGGCCCTTGAATTGAAGCTTGTGCAAAGTGAGGTAGGCTGTGAGTATGAAATCAGATTTTGTAGATTTAATATTTATAATAGGATGGAAAATAACTCATCGATAATTTTTTCTACTGATGACATGTTGAAGTGATACCTTGGATACTGGATAGGAATAAAAAATGTACATATCATAAAATGTATTGTGTTCATTTTTGTTTAATGTAGAAAATGTAAAATTACTTCTGTGTCTTGCATTATATATCTATTAGGCAGTGGTGGTCTAAGCCTGGTGGTTCTCAAATGGGGGCAATTTGGTCCCCCAGGGGACATTTGGCAATATCTGGAGACATTCACATTGGGTGAAGTAGGTGCTCCTGGCAACTAGTTGGTAGATGTGGCTAAATATCTTATAATGTACAGGACAACCTTCCCCTCGTAACAGAATTATCTGCCTACAATGTGAATAGGAGCAAAATTGAGAAACCCTGGTCTAGAAAAGCCAGTTTAGAAAAATCAGAAAGCTTTATGTGAACAAACGAAGTGAATAATGCACCAGTCTGTGTAAGGGGATATGCATGATCTAGGACAGAGGTCCTCACACTACAGCCCACGGGCCACATACGGCCCGCGGAGGACTATTATCCGGCCCGCCTGGTGTTTTTGCCTCCGCTGACTGTCCTGTGTAGCAGCAGACTCATCGTAGGCCCACAAAATCTGTTAGCAGAAAAACCACTGGTTGCGTTCCCAAACAAAATATGTGTGGGTTCACTGGAAAAGTTGCAAAAGGAGTTCCAATTTAGATGTAAAGAGCTTCGTCTCCGTGAACAGGACACACAGCTTTTCCATAACCCATTTTCTATCGACATTGAAAATGTGGAGGTCAGTCCCTGAAGTCACCGCCCTGGCCACCACTCTGCCAGCTGCTCCGGCGCCACCTTGTGCCGGCGTCTCCTGCAGGTAGGAGCCAGACGACGATGTGGCAGGGGCGGCCGCACGCTCCCGCGGCTCCCGCTGCAGCACAGGCGGCGGCTTTCCAGCTTCTCCACAGGGCTGGCTGGGGCGCCCGGATGCTCTAAGAACGTTTCCACTGTTGATACACACACAGTGGGAATCAGAATTCCTGGAGAACTGCCTTTGTGAGAAGCTGAAAGTATTTCTTTAAATTCCTTCTCTTAGTTTTTCAAAGAATCATCAAGAAACCATGAACAACATTAGTAAGGAAGAGTTTGACTGCCACTTGCTTGAGGAAGGTTTTACTGCCAAGGACATTCTGGACCAAAAAATTAATGAAGTTTCCTCTCCTGATGATAAGGATGCCTTCTATGTAGCAGACCTCGGAGAAGTTCTGAAGAAACACTGAAGATGACTAAAAGCTCTTCCTCATGTCACTCCCTTTTAAGCAGTCAAATGTAATGACAGTAGAGCCATTGTGAAGACCTTCGCTGCCATTGGGACAGGATTTGACTGCACTAGCAAGACTGAAATACAATTGGTGCAAAGTCTCGGGGTGCCTCTAGAGAGGATTAGCTATGCAAATCCTTGTAAAAAAGTGTCTCAAATTAAGTATGCTGCCAATAATGGGGTCCTGATGATGACTTTTGACAGTGAAGTTGAGTTGATAAAAGTTGCCAGAGCACATCCAAAGGCCAAGATGGTTTCACGGATTGCCACTGATGATTCCAAAGCAGTCTGTCGACTCAGTGTTAAATTTGGTGCCACACTCAAAACCAGCAGACTTCTTTTGGAACAGGCAAAAGAGCTAAATATTGATGTCATTGGTGTCAGCTTCCACATAGGAAGAGGCTGTACTGATCCTGAGACCTTTGTGCAGGCAATCTCTGATGCCTGCTGTGTCTTTGACATGGGAGCTGAGGTTGGTTTCAGCATGTGCCTGCTTGATATTGATGGTGGATTTCTGGAATCTGAGGATGTGAAACTTAAATTTGAAGAGATCACTGGTGTAATCAATCCAGCATTGGACAAGTACTTTCCATCAGACTCTGGAGTGAGAATCGTAGCAGAGCCAGGCATATATTATGTTGCATCAGCCTTCACACTTACAGTTAATATCATTGCCAAAAAAAATGTATTAAAGGAACAGATAGGCTCTGATGATGAAGATGAGTCCAGTGAACAAACCTTTATGTATTACATCAATGAGGGAGTATATGAATCATTTAATTGCATCTTTTATGATCATTCTCATGTAAAACCTCTTCTGCAGAGGCTAAACCAGATGAGAAGTATTATTCATCCAGCATGTGGGGACCAACATGTGATGGCCTTGACCTGATAGTTGAGTGCTGTGACCTGCCAGAAAACCATGTGGGTGACTGGATGCTCTTTAAAAATTTGGGTGCTTACACTGTAGCTGCTGCTTCTACTTTCAATGGATTCCAGAAGTCGACTATCTACTATGTGATGTCAGGACTGACGTGGCAACTTGTGCAGCAAATCCAGAACCCCGACTACCTACCTGAAGTAGAAGAGCAGGATGTTGACACTCTGCCTGTGTCTTGTGCTTGGAAAAGTGGAATGAAACATCACCCAGCAACTTGTGCTTCAGCTAGTATTGATGTGTATATATCATTCTGTAGCTGTTAATTAAGGGATTTGGGGGAACAATTTATCTTAATTATTGCTAGTTTTGAAATGTTTTTGTAAGAGGAGGGTTGGCAAAGATGTAGCAATATGTAAGATTAGGAGTTCAGGTCACACTTATCTGTGTTCCTATGGAAACTATTTGAATATTTGTTTTACATGGATTTTTATTCACTTTTCAGACATGTTATAAAAGAGCACCCCTCTGCTGTACAGCAAACATTTGTAGCTTGTACAGTGGCAGAATGGGCCAAAAGATTAGTGTTGTGACCTGCTTTAAGAATAAAGTATCTTGAAATTAAAAAAAAAAAAAAAGAAAGAAAATGTGGATACAATTTACCAAACGGAACCGGCTGAACTGTAGAATTGTGACTCTCTGAAAGACGCATTCAAGTCAAGCAGCCTTCCTAATTTCTATGCATCTCTCCCCTCTGAGACATATCCTAATCTCAGGAACCATGCACTCAAAATGGCAACCCTCTTTGGTAGCACTTATGTCTGTGAACAGACTTTTTCCAGAATGAAACATCTGAAATCTCCAACCAAATCTAGACAAACTGATGCACACTTGCATCACTTGTTACGTGACAAATATGGAACCGGACATAGACCATCTCATTAGCCAAAAGCAGGCCCATAGTTCCCATTGAAATACTGGTAAGTTTATTGATTTAACTTTATTTGTTCTTCATTTTAAATATTGCATTTGTTCCTGTTTTGTTTTTTTACTTCAAAATAAGATATGTGCAGTGTGCATAGGAATTTGTTCATGTATTATTTTTTTAAACTATAGTCCAGCCCGCCAATGGTCTGAGGGACAGTGAACTGGCCCCCTGTTTAAAAGGTTTGAGGACCCCTGATCTAGGACCTCTCATCACAAAATTGACATTTGCAATATGAAAGCTCTGAGGTCAGAGGCCTCCGTGCACATGGCAAGGAACAAAAGAACGTGGACGCGGAGAAGAGAGGACAGAGCAGACCCACTCTGTCAGACCCTGGTGGCAGTGACGTGTGCTCAGCATGTTAATGACGAAGACCTCAAGGTGCTCTCAGAACTCTCAACAGGTGGTTTGTAATGTGTGCACATACTCATGGGTTCGAGTAATCACGACAAATCTCGTGATGTCCTCTGCTAAAGAACTTACTACTTATAATTCAGATTTCTTGGCATCTTCCATAGTAAAGATTTTGTAGTTCAAAGTGAGTGAAGTTAGGTAAGTGACCCATCTCGATGAAGTTTATTTTTCTGCTTGAGTGTGCCATGTGTTTTGGAGAAGTTGAAAAATTGGCTAGAAGTCAGGCCTAACCCTGGAACAGCATGGGAATTGCTTTTCTTTCGAAGGTGTGCCTGGTTTCAACTGGTTCACTTGCCGTATGTTTTTTCTTACTCCGATGTAACGAAGACTTCCGATTATTTCAGCTTTCTGGTTGTTTGAGTTTTAGCAAGGAGGTGTAACCATACTTGTATTTAACCCACAAAACATTTGAAGTTGTCGGATCAAAGGGTTTGGGGACGTTAGTTAAATATTTGGAACCCCTACTTCTCTAACTTCCAATTTCATGTAAGGGAGAAGCGCATGCTTCACACTGAAGCTCTTCATGGGTATCTGCAGAACAATGAATGCCCTTGATTTGTCCCCAGAGACGGAAGCCATTTTTTCTCTACTCCACATTGTCTTATTCGGAAAAGCATATTTTTATGAATGTCCAGCTCTTCAGGTCCTGCACCTTCCCGATCCTTCTCAGAGCACAACTGTTGTTTTGAGATTTAGACAAACAGTTTTCCACTTGTACATTTGTATTTTTGTTTCCAGGGCACCTTGGGTTAGTTCTTAGACAGGCAGAAGGTGGTGTTCACCTAAAGTCACAATCTAAGAGGCTCCAGTTGGAAGCAAAAATAAACCAGTTAATGATTGGTGAAAGAAAATTATCTTGTTACAGAAACCACTTAAGGAAGACCAGGATTGGCCTGCAAATACTGTGTTGCATCATTGAACCGCAGGAAGAAAAAAAGGAAACCACATTACTTTACATAACTTTAGTACCTCATATAACCTTCCAGGCCCTCTCTCTTTAGCCAGATTCATCATCTGCCTTTAAAGCATAATGATTTTCTGGAGTAAAATATAACTAGGAAAAGTATACTTGGGATAAAAATAAACATATCTAATTTATATTTTATGTGATGTATGACTATGCTGAAGAGCAGAGACAATACCTGATTGAGTTGGAATAGTTCACAAATATTCCACTTCTCCTCCTGGGTACATGGTAGGATTGCATTTTCCCACCCTTTTCAATTTGGACATAGCCATCTGAGTGGCTTTGGCTAATGAAATATGAGAAGAAGCAATGTGCATCACTTTGGGTCAGCTTAGGGAAAAAGTGCTAATGGCAGCAGATTCTTAAGGCACGTAGGTAATCAGAGTCCCCTTACAGACCCACTTGTACATGTAGTGTGAACTGGTAAGTCACAGAGGTTTGGAAGTTTTCATTTCTGTGGCATACTCTAGCCTGCCCTGACTAAAAAAACACACCACATAATATCTCAGATCTTGTTTTCACCTTTTGTCAAAATACTATCTAATTCCTGCCAACCTAACATGGTCGAGAGATTTTGATAAACACACTTGAAAGTGATCATTTCAACGAGGAAAAAAAAATACATTTAAAATACAGAGAACAGAATGAGGAAAAAGAAGGCGGCTATCTGCCAACAGTTGTTTTACCTGCCATCGTGTGTGTGCATATGTGGCTTTTGTCTGTCTGTCTTGTTTTTACAGAGCCATGTTGCCTATGATGATTTGCTCCACTTTTTATCCATGCCAATTCAAAAATGTTACCACTGAATAATTTTTAATAACCGATTTTTCCATGCCCTGAGTTTGGTTGCAGCCAATTTTCCATTAATTTTGATGTTTTGTGGTCCTCGCTGGACTCTGTTGATGGGGACAATACCAACTTGGAGAACACCTGCAGCATCTGAGATTCTGTATTCAACTTTTCCACAAACTTTTTTTCAGTTCCCCCACTGTGTACTAACCACAAACAAGCAGGCTTGAAGGCTGAACTCCTCTCAACAGGGAAATTTGGGTTGGTTGTGGCAACGTCTTACTTGGAAATTTCTCTTGCCACCACAACACATGTTGAAGACATGACTATTGCTGGGCATCAGCTGCCTACCAATTACTGGGAAGTTTTACTATTTTTCTTTTTGGTTTCCACTTAATTTGCTATTTTATCAAATGAAATACGTTAACTATCACAGCAAATAAACAACCATCAGAATGGGAAAAGATATTTACATGTTACGAATCTGACAATGGTTGGTAACTAGACTCTACACAGAACTCAAATTAATCAGCGATAAAGAGAGCAAACAATCCCATCCATCACTGAGCAAGAGACATGAACAGAAACCCTCTCTGACGAAGACAGATGAATGGCCAACAAACATGAAAAAATGCTTATGGTCCTTAATCAGAGAAATGCAAATCAAAACTACCCGGAGATATCACCTAATTCCAGTGAGAATAACCCATGTCACAAAGCGCAGATGCTGGCATGGCTGCGGAGAGAAGGAAACACTTTTACACTTTTGGTGGGATTGTAAATTAATACAGCCTTTTTGGAAACAAGTATGGGGAATTCTCAAAGAGCTCAAAACAGACCTTCCATTTGATCCCCACAATTCCATTACTAGGCAGAAGAAAAAAAATCATCTTATCATAAGGACATTTGCACTAGCTTGTTTATCGCAGCTCAATTTATAATCACCAGGATGTGGAATCAGCCCAAGTACTCATCAACCTGTGAATGGATTAATAAATTGTGGTGTATGTATACCATGGAATACTATTCAGCCATAAAAAGATGGAGACTTTACACCTTTTAACTTAGGTTGGAGAACATTACCTTTGGTAAAGTATTACAAGAATGGAAAAGCAAGTATCCAAAGTATTCAATACTAAATGAAGCCAGTAGATGAACTAATACATGTACACACAAGAGAAAAACTCAATTAAATTCAAGTTGGGGGAGAACTGGGTAAAAGGGAGGGGGCCTGGTGTGCTCTCACCCAATGGGAACCATGTAAGGGTATATGGCACGCCTCCTGGGTATGAGGAGGTTGAGGGGCACAACTACAATAGGCATTTTACCTAACAAACAAAAATATTATAACCTAATCATGTGTACCCTCATATTAATCTCAAAAAGAAATGAAATGTGTCCATAATTAAAAAATCAAACAAGTCCACAAAACCTACAATGAAAAAGTACAGTTCACTGCTCTATCCCCTCCTTTGGTGTATACTTCTTGGATTATTTACCTTAAAACCTATTCACTGGTTTTGTCTCTGTTTCTAAACATGGTTTCTACTGTGCTGCTTGATTTTTCAGATTTAGATAGACATATTGATTTCCCACTGGAGAAGGCAAACTCAGCTTTATTGCTTTGACACCTTCCTCTACACACAATGCACACAGTATCAATTTGTTTGTGCGGTGTAACAAATTGCCCCAAACTTCCCAGCTTAAAGCAATTTGGATGGGCAGGGTAATCCTTCTGGCCTTGGCCGAGTTCATGCATGCAGCTGTGGTCAGATCCCAGGTTGGCTGAGGGCCTGGGGACCTAAGTGGCCTCAGCTAGGGTGGCTCTTCCACAGATAGTGTTTATACTTTCTTCCTCCAGCCAGGCCAGTCACAAGGAGGATGCACGAGATTGCGAAGGAGTGGAAGTGGAAAGTTTCTTGAGGACAGGTTCTGAACTGGCACACTGGTACTCCTGATTCATGCTCTCCCAGGACCAGCCCATCTGAGGGGAGGAGAAAGAGACTCCACTTCTTGGAAGGAGATTCTATACAGGTACAGTGTAAAGAAGGCAGGGGAAGGGGCTGTGGCCATTTTTGCAGGTTATTACATAACACAGTATCTTCACACATCCACACATTTCATCACCACTGTTCTCTTTACATATAACACATCAGATATCACTAGTTAAATCAGTATTCATTATGTACCCTGGTGTGAGGATGGATTTTTTTTTATAACTAGACCTCACAGTGAACTGGAATCATTATTGTTTCTTATACGAGGATCTCTGTTACAATTCACAGAGTACATAATTGTCTGGCTTTGATTTGTTTGCTTGGTTTTTGTTATGTACTTACCACTAATTCAGCTCCACACTCTGCAGAAAGTATACATTTCCTAAGAACGACAGATGCATTATTAGTTTTTTTCCACCCCCACCCCCATCGGCCCCCTGGATCCATCCCTTCTGAAGCTGTCTGTCTCCTGTGATGTGGACTGGGTGTTCTTTGGGCTTGCTACTCAGTAATCATTCTGAGGTTGCCTTTGATATTTTCTTCTACAGAACGCCCTGTTTCTTGGCATTCAAAAAATCAAAGCATCTCCTGTCTTCCCCCACTTCTTGGAGGAACCTAACTTCTAATAGGTTTCTGGAAAAGGGTGCACAGGACGTTGAGACCCTGAATGTCTGAAAATGCATATCCTTCTGTTACACTTGTTTGACAGCTTCAGGGGGGGTTCTAAGGTGAAAACTATTTTCTTCAAAAATGTGAAGCATTGCTCTGGTAGCTTCCAATGTTATTTTTGCAACCTTGAGGCCATGCTGATGCTTGAACCTTTGTGCATAATCAGATTTTCTTCTTTAGGAGTTTTAGCATCATCTCTTTATTACTAGAGTTCTGGAAAAAGACACCAATCTGGCTCAAGAGGGGTCTTTTATTCATTTATGTTGTGGGCATGCTGACTCGTGCAATCCGATAACTTTTCTACTTTATTCCAGGTCTCGTCTTGAATATTCTTTATGTTTAGAAACCCTGATTTTCTTTCTTTTTGTTTCTTATTTTAAAACTTGGGGTTACAATGGGGGAAAATTAAAACTTTCTTTCTCTGCCCTTCTATTTACTGGTTATTTATTGTATTATATTTTTCAATTCTAAAAGCTCTTGAAGTCTTCTTTGAACATTCCTTTTAAAGAACACTCTGTTCTTGCTTCGTGGATACAGTATCGTTTATCTCCCTGGAAGGGTTTTTATTTTTCACATTTTTTTCTGCTCCCTGTAAAGTTTCTTCCCTCTGCTATATTTGTTAACTTTGTACTTTGTTTTTGGTGTTAGAGATTTTCCTCAAACGTCTGCTGCTCTTTGTCTATTTTTAAGAGAACTCCTACAAATCTCATGGTGGCCCAGAATATAGAAGCAGGATCTGCTCTGGAGAGTGGTCAGACATTACGGTGGGGCCCTCCTAGTATCTATATTAGTTTTTTCATTACAGCAGAAATAAATCACCACAAACTTCTTGGCTTTAAAACAACACACATTTATTATCCACCTCTTGTGAAGGAAGGAAGTCTGAGACAGTCTCACTGGGCTAACTTTAGGACGTTGGCTGCACTGCCTTCCTTTCTGGAGCTCTAGAGGAGAATCCTTTCTTTTCCCTTCCCAACCTTCTAACCACGTGTTCTTTGCTTTTGATACTCTTTGTCCTTGCTGGAAGGCAGAAACAGAGGGCCAAGTTGTCCTTGCTCCCGTGACTCTGCCCTGCCCTTCTGCCTCTCTGCTTTATTTTTAAGGACCGGGGAGGAGGTTGAACCACCTGGATAACCTAGGCTACTCTCCCTATGTCAAGGTCAGCTGATTACCAACCATTATTCGCTATGGATGCCACCTTAACTCTCGTTCCCAGGGAACTAAACAGACAGGTGTCAGAGATCGGGACCTGGACATCATCCTGCTTACCAGGTATCTACAGATCTCTCTTGGGCTGATCAGTTTACCCAAAGAAGAACCCCCCTCTCCTCTGCCAGCTCCTGTGCAAGCCTGGCTGCCAGCGTCCTAGGGGCAAGAGGACTCTGGTGCTGGGATTGCCTGCGTTTGGGGTTTAGGTGCCTTCTTAGTCTCCCTGGTTTCCGCATAACACCGGCGTCCTCAGCTGTGCCCAGGGTCTCCCAATCCAGAACCTTCTCAACAAGTTCTTTTGAGAATAAACCTTGCCTTGTGTCAGGTAGGGAAGGAACGGTGGCGGACAGTGCAGTGTGCCGTAGGGAATCTGAGGGTCAAACTACTCCTTGAACCAGCAGTTCTCAACATTTTTGGCACCGAGGACTGGTTTCCTGGAAGACATTTTTTCCACGGACAGGGCAGAGGGGATGGTTTTGATATGCGATTGCAAACAATTGATTTATTGTGGTCTCTGTGTCCAAACCTCTCTGCTAATGACAATCTGTATTTGTACCCACTCCCGGCACCGGCATCACCACCTCAGCTCTGCCTCAGATCATCAGCCGTCAGATTCTCATAAGGAGTGTGCAACCCAGATCTGTCACTGTGCGGTTTACAGTAGGTTAACGGTCCTATGAGACTCTAGTGCTGCCCCTGACGCCACGGGAGGCGGAGCTCTGGCGGTGATACCGTCCACGGGGAGCGGCAGTCAATGCAGACGCAGCACCTCCCGCTGCACGGCTGCTTCCCAGCGCCTCACCGGCCACAGACTCGTACTACCCATGGCCTGGGGGTTGCAGACTTCCAAACACGACTCCTAGTTTTCAATCCCACCACACCCCTCGGAAGCAGCCAGTGGGTACCGCTGAGACTTTCCAGGGTCCTGTGGCTTCCTTCCCACGGACTTTCGGCTCGCATTACCGACTCGTACACGCAGCTTCTGTCCAGTGAGTCCGTTTTCACCCACCCATCTGCTCTTTAGCTCTCTAAGCAACACTGTTACGGCTTTTGTTCTCATAATACTTACTGACATATATTTGTTTTTATTCTCTACTTTCACCTTAGTGAGACTTAGAGAGGGATTGGAGGTGTAATCACGTTTTTAAAAAATAAGCTATGTTTACATAGTAGCCAGAGGTCCCTCTGGTTGGGTTTTAGAGCCAACCTAAAAAGCTTCCTTCCCTAGTTGACACAGCTAAGTAATTGTGGAAGCTGTTATATTCTTTGTGTTCTGCATGACAATCAGTTTCCATTAAAGACCAGTGGCAAGAGTTCAGAGACTTTTGTATTCCCTGTAAAGGAAAAAAATGGAAATAAAGGTGGTAATTATCAAAGTTGCGATCTCAAAACAGCAATGTACGAATAGCCTAGTTGGCCTGATCTAAAGTCGGTGCTCACTAGGGCCTTTGTGTGAATTACATGATGCCTAACCTGGACTCCAAGAATCACGTGGGTCTATCTAGTCTACGCCTTAATCCCAGTGACCTCAAGCACAGGCCTATGCATATTGAGCTAGTGCTAAACAAATAGATGATGAATTCATTAGTTGTTTCTTTCAGATTTGAAGCCAGGAAAGCAAGCTCACTCCTAATTCTAGATGTCCTAAGACGACAGTGAAAAGTATGACATCCTAATCAATTTTAATGAAGGTAAAATATTGAGTTCCCCTGGAAAGCATCAAACAGAGCTTTGATATTTTATGTACTAATAGTTACATAAAATATCAATACCTGTTGATAGCAGGTCAGATAAATTAGGTATAGAAGATGTGGACTTTATCACTCCCTGTTTATATTAATATGGTGGTTATCTTTCCTCTAAGCAAGATATTTCATTAGTTTAATTCATTTTGAAGGAATAAAAACTTAGACAAATACTACAGGTGTCCCCCAAAGTCTCCATACACGGGCAAGTTTAACAAACCCACATAACAATAGATATTTTGTAACATGTTCACTATGAACACTTTATGTGGGGGAGGGGCGGAGGGTGTTGAAAAAGGTGGCCAATGAGAACAGAATATTTTGTAAATATTTTATAAGATTTCATAATAAGTATTCTGTTAATAAAGGTACATTTAGCTATAATTTTCCTCTGTATTTTTTCCTCTGTATTTTGACAGTGCAGGTGGATAGGATGGGAACATTACCCAGTTACAGAAAGCATGGCAGCTATAATCTCAGGGTCCTTCTGCAAATATTTGCAGTCCATTTGGGGGTTATCCTTTTTGGATATCAGTAAGAGGTGCTGGTGCTAGGCTTACCAGGGGCTTCAGGCATGCAGTATTTTGCTCAGACCAATGGCCAGCATAGCTACTTGGCAAGCCCCAAATGAGAATGCTGGCTGCTTTCAGAAACCTCCTCCCAGACCCTAGTCTCTAATTGCACTGGGCCTCCTTGACACATGGGAATAGCAGCTGCATCCAGCCTCCTGGTGACACAGAAACTTGGTTGTGTGAGCAAAGCCCACTTCTCTGAAATGCTACTAATTAGCTATTAACAGGTGATGTTTTTGCACACAGCTCAGTGCAAAGAACAGCTAGTTCCACTCATGCATAAAAGGTCAAAAAACAAAGTGAGAAGGAATAAATGTTATGATACATTTTATTCCTTCAGAGTAAAAAAAAAAGTTATTTAATAAAATGTATATGATAGTACTTTGTTGTATATTTGTGACTCCAAACACTCTTCATCTGGAATGCTTGGTGAGTAAGAAAAACAGAAGGGGAGGGAAAATATTTTCTTTTGATCTGTTGTACAAAAATGTGAGAAGAATTGAAGTGATACTTAGTAAAACCTCATCTAGCTAGTGACCTTGGTGAAATCTTTCTCCTCTCAGGACCTCAGTTTTTCTCATTTTTTAAATGAGAGGATTAGATTATTTATAACATTGAACAAAGAGGTTTTCTTCAATGTTAAAAATCTGACATTCCAAGATTTGCACAACAGCAGGGGAAGAGAGCCTGTGGAGGGCGCATTTCCCATTACATAAGGATTTATAATGATATCCAACTTGGACTGGGGATCTCCATACAAATACAAGTGCTAGAAATTTATAATGAGTGAGGAATCACTGGGCTCAGTGGTATGAGCCTGTAATACCAGCTACTGGGGAGGCTCAGGCAGGAGGATCATTTGTACTCAGTAGTTTGAGGCCAGACTAGGCAACATAGCAACACTTTGACTCAAAAATAAAAATAAACAAAAACTAAGTAAGAAATATACCGAAAGATTTAGCAGAAAGAAATAACATATTGAAGGTTTTCTAAAAATAGCAATTCTATTGTTTAAAGAACTCCATGCTCTGGGCAACTGTCATTTTGTATCAAAGAAAACCTTAGTCATACTTACTTTTCCATTTCATTATCCCAAACAAAACTTTATAACCATCACTGTAATTGGTTTGCCTGTCCACTCACAATACCTGGAGATTTTGAACCCCAGGGGAAAGATGTTAGGGCATTGTTTTGCTTGGGCACTGCACTCCTCTACACACAAATGCTTTATCGCAAATTATCTCACATAAAATCTTATTTTTCAGAAACACAACTCAAAAGAATCTAATTTTTCGTGGAGTCATTTAAAAGGCTAAATTTTCTTGGCCTTCTCTCTTTTGAGATAAAAATCTCAGTGTTTTATCAGTGTTAACTCTTGAATTTGTGGTAAAGATGAATATTTCATTTGCACAACCCATTTTCCTGATTAAGAGTAGATTCAATGGGCTGATCAAAGGGGGAGGGATAACGGCCAAGGGAGCAGAGTTCAAAGCCCAGCTCTGACAGTAACTGACTAGCCGGGCGGTGTCGTGCGAGGCACTTTTCTTTCGGGGTCTCAGTTTCTCTATCGGTGTATACGCCCTTGTCATTGTATTCTTGGCAGGAATCTCCTTGAGCAGTTTGCTTTGTGGCATAATGCCAGACTAGGAATAGCTTAAATAAGGAGAGGAGATATTATTATTACAAAGTTACTTTAATCTGCTTATTACCACACATGAAAATTAACGCCATGGTTGAGAAATAAAGACATTATGCCACAAAATCCCACACCTCACGTGTTTTAAACCCAGCTGCTGCTAGTCCAAAATGCCAGTGTTCATTACATTCTAGCCTTTTCAACACATGCTGGTGTCACTCTCACCCCAGGTACCATTCCCTGGCACTTCCTGTCCACCCGGAATCTTCCTGCTGTGTTGTGGACAGTGGTCTGAGTCTCCGATGCCGATTGTGAAGCTTCCAACACACAGCTATCGACCGTCCTGCTCTCACTCCCTTTAGCGTGCAATGTCAATTTTCTTCCTATCTTGTTTAATGATTTAAAAAAAATTTTTTTAAAAAATACAGACAGAGCATGTTTAAGGGTTCCTCAAGTTCTTTTCTCTGACTTTGTTCAATTAGCAGTAAGGGAAGCTGTGAATAATGAAACTCTAAATTTAAAAAGGTCTAAACAAGACAGAAGTTTTATTTCTCTTTCCTGCAAAGAAAGGCGGAATGTAGGTGGCTTAGAAGGCATCTTCAGAGAGTCGTCATCAACTCAGGCTCTTTCCATCTCCAGCCCAGGACTTCCCTCTCCTACTCGACAGGGGTGTCCAACCTGTGGCCTTTGGGCTGCATGTAGCCCAGGATGGTTAGGAACGTGACCCAACACAAAATCATAAACATATTTAAAACATGATGAGATTTTTTTTGTTTGTGATTTTTTTATTTTTTGGTGGAACTCAACAAATAGCTCATGCATAGTTCTTGAGCATGAACTTCACAGATAAAACATCTTATCCCATAAAATAAACATATGTGTGCCCCAGCTATTTGTATGCAAGAAAGGCTGCAGTTTTACGGCTGTGTGTGGCTTCTAGTGTGTCATCTTCCAAGCTCAGACAGTTGAATTGACACCATCAGATGTTACATGTGCTCACGGTGACTGGGCAGGCAGTGGTCATCAATAACATTTCAACCTACCATTGCCACGTTAAGTGCTTAATGTTATTTAGAAGTCAGGTAAGCATTCTCATTTGATTATTAAAGATATTTCCACACCTCAGCGGTGCCTCACATGTCATGCATAGCACTTTACAATCGGCCCTCTGCCTGGCCCGGCATCAGCAACTGAGATATGCACAGGCCTAAACTTTGCTTTCTACTTTCTTGTCAATTTTCATTATTATTTTTTAATCCCCTCATGGCTTCTACCATGTCTCAAAAGAAAACAGAACCCCACCCCCCAAAAGAAAACTTACAGAAAAAGGAAGATTGTTCAATGAAAATTGGACAAATGACTACTTTTTTGTCAATGCAAATGGTAAGGCACTCTGCTTAATTTGCAGGGAATGTGTACAAATTTTCAAAGATTGGAATTTGAAAAGGCATCGTGTGCAAAAACGTGCTGCCAGATTTGATGCATATGAAGGATTGTGTCTGGAAAAAAAGTCTGTGTTCTCAAGAAAAAAATTTTTAAAAAGTTACAATTCAGGCTTGGCGCCTGTAGCTCAGTGGCTAGGGCGCCAGCCACATACACTAGAGCTGGCGGGTTTGAATCCAGCCCAGGCCTGCCAGACAACAATGACAACTACTACCAAAAAATATCAGGCATGGTGGTAGGAGCCTGTAAGTCCCAGCTACTTGGAAGTCTGAGGCAAGAGAATCACTTTAGCCCAAGTTTGACGTTGCTGTGAGCTGTGACACCACGGCACTCTACCGAGGGCGACACAGTGAGACTCTGTATCAAAAATTAAAAAAAAAAAAAAGTTACAACTGAGATGGATTCCATTGTAAAAGGTAGTTATGTGATAACATATTTAATAGCAAAAAAAATCAAAACCATTTACTGACAGTGACTGAGTTTATTATATAACGTATGGAAAGCATGGCAGATATAATTTGCCCGGAAATAAGGGGGAATGTTTCTAAAATCAGTTTGTCTCACCAGATGATAGCCAGGTGAATTGAGGAAATCGGAAAATCTACTGAAAAAAGTTTGGAGAGAAAATCCGCTAATTTAAAATTTTTATACTTTGGTGATGAATAATGATGGCACTGGTGCTATAATATAGCTCAACTTGCCATTTTTATTAGAGGTATTGATGATAAATATAATTTCACTGTAGAAATGACTTCTTTACTGTCATTAAAAGACACAACAGCATCAAGATAGTTACAGGAAGCAGTAAAAAATATGTTAAAGTGATTTTCTTTGTTCATTGTCAACACATCTAGTATAGTTACTGATGGTGCCCTTAGTGATAGCAGGTAAAAGAGAGGGACTTGGAAAATTAATGGAGGATGACGTACTTGCCATCCAAAACATGTTTCATAAAGTGTCATTCATACTACATCAAGAAAAGTTAGGCACAAAAGTTTCAAAAAGGGTAACATCATGTAAATTGTCATAAGACTGAATTTCAAGGCCAGGAACAGTGGTGACTCTTGCCTATAATCTTAGCACTCAGGGAGGCCAAGACAGGCAGAGTTTAAGACCAGCCTGAGCAAGAGAGAGTAAGACCCTGTCTCTAAAAAATAGCTGGGTGTTGTGGCAGGTGCCTGTATTCCCACCTACTCGGGAGGCTGAGGCAAGGGGATCACTTGAGCTCCTTTGTTTGAGGTTGCCGTGAGCCATGATGATGCCACAGCACTTTTTTCAGGGAGACAAAGTGAGACTCTTGTCTCATAAACAAAAACAAACAAAAAACCCCTGTGTGGGCAGTGCCTGTGGCTCAAAGGAGTAGGGCGCTGGCCCCATAAGCCGGGGGTGGTGGGTTCAAACCCAGCCCTGGCCATAAACTGAAAAAAACAAAAACAAAAACAAAACTCTGTGAATTTCATAAGGGCCAAGGAATTGAATCATTACTAATTCCAGGATTCCTTAAAAGTGTTGATGCTGACTATGGTGACATCATTTATTTTTGGAAGTAGGATGGCTAAATTGAGGCCAAATATTATGAAAAGATTTTATGATTTGCAACATGTTATGTGGCATTAAGGCATTTGTGGTATCAAAAACCAAATTTGTGCCAGAATTCAACAAAGAAAAGTGGCTTACAGATTTGGCATTTTTAGTGGATTTGACTATTCTTTTAAATTATTAAATATGTGTCTTCAAGGTAGAAAACCAATTTAACAATACAATGTTTCAACCCATAACAGCCTTCCAACTGAAACTGAAATTATGGCAACCTCAAATAAAGGCAAACAATTTTATGCATTTCAATATGTTGGCTAAACACAGTCTTGTGAAGAGTGAAGAATATGTAGCCTTGCTTCTTTATTTGATACAAGAATTTGCAAACAGATCTCAAGATTCTCAGGAAAATAATCAATATTTTGGTGCATTTGTGACTCAATTTTCAGTTGACATAAATATGTCACCTGCCAATTTTCAAATGGAATGCATAGAGCAGCAATCTGACATTCAACTTCAAGAAAAATTTGATCATGTCTCTTTACTGGAATTTATAGGTCCTGTCTTCCCTGTGACAAAGAGCCCTTGCTTCACAATCAGGACTTACTCATGTCATTGCTTTTGGCAGCACCTACATTTGCAAGTGACTGTTTCCAGGAATGAAGCAAGAGTAAAACTGGATGAAGAGTAAGAAGATGATTAAATGCTCCATAGAAAGTGGACAAGAAACATGAACAGGCAGTTCCTACAGAAAAGAAAAAAACCCACAAATGGTCCTTATGCACATGAGAAGATACTCAACCTCACTCAAAACCAGAAAGATGCATATTAAAATAACACCGATTACCATTTCTCACCTCCACGCTGAAAGTTGGACCTTACTGGCAAGGACGTGGAGAAATAGACCCTGTTTTGTTGATGAAAGTACAGCATGGTCCAGCCCACGGGGAGGGTCCGATGGCACCACCTGCAGAAATGACTGTCGCATTTACCCTCTGAGCAAAGCAGCCCCGCTTCTCGGGATTTGCTCTGCATACAACCTGCATAGATGTGAAATAATGCACACACACGTGGCTGTTTTTTCAGCACTATATGTGGTATCAAAAGATTGAAGATGACCTAACAGTCTACGGCCGTACCACACTGAACGCGCCCGATCTCGTCTGAAAATGACCTAACAGCCAACTTAAGGAACTGATTCCATTGACAATACAGCAGTTACACAGTGGAACATGACACTGCCGTGAAAAAGAAAGGAAGGAGCTTTTTATATCTTTATGCCTTAATGTAGAACAGATATATTATTAAGGGGCAAAAAACCTGGTGTAGAATGTGCCTTAAGTATGTTATCTTTTGTGTTAGAAAGGAGAAAATATATATATATATACACACATATATGCATTTTTCCTTGCAAAAAAAGAAATGCTAGAAAAGTAAATAAGAAAATAATAAAAAATGTTTACTTCAAAGAAGGGGTAATGGGGGAAGAGAGAAAAGGAATCAAAGCGAGCTGGTTTAGTAACTATCTTTCTGTTTCATGTTTGTTTTTCATCATGTAAACATGTCAATAATTTAAGAAAATTACCACAATGAAAAACTTGAAATTGCAGCTGTGGCAAACACATAAGTGAGATATAAATGTTATTATCACAGCCAAGAAAGATTTGATCTAATCAGAGAGATTGGGGACGTTTCCTTGAGAACATACCTTTTGAGCAGAGATCTGAAGAACAAATAGGAGTTAATGGACTCAATGGGAAGAGAAGAGCATTAGAATCAGAGATGGAAGCCTGTGCAAGGGCCCTGTGCTGGGAAGGAAACCAGCGCTTATACAGAACAGAAAGGAAGCAACACAGTGAAGCACACTGGGACGAGGAGACGAGGCTGGACCAGTGAGGCTTCAAGGTCATGGTTAGGAATGTCTTTTTTATTTTAACTCTAAAAGTAATGAGAAGCAGTTGAATGGTTGTAAACAGGCAGACCTGAGAGGATCTGGGGGAGTTTGAAGTTTATACTGGGGAATATTCACAATCACTAGAGAATGCAGAAGAAAGCTGTAGAACAAGCTGCACTTGTTCCTAAAAAGTACCTTTAGTCCTACCAGCTTCCCAAATTCACTGGTAAAATCACACGTAATGCCTGCTAACAGCGTTCTGCATATTTCATTTATGATCCCTCAGTTGCTATTTGCTAAAAACATTATACAAATTGCACAAAGGATAAAGTTGTTATAGTCTAATTTACATTGGAACTTATCTTCGTTTCTAGGCAACATCATTGCACTGGATAATGACGACTCCGACCCTCAGAATCTTTCACAATCTGGTAAGTGAAATGAACGGGGAACCAATTTCTATGTGTTCAGGCCAGTATCACAGCCTATTACTTCTAGCCTGGGAATAAAACCCATTTTTAATGCACCATTTGATAAGAACAGTTAACCTCAGTATGTGTTGTAATTAGAGAGATAATTAGAACTTCACTAGAACCTCTTAAGATAGGGAATACATTTGAAATTCACCTAGAATAAAAATTGCATTATCTTAAACCAATCCAAGGTATTTATTCTTCCAACTTTACCTTGCCTCCTCTCCCCATCCCAAAGCTTTTGCAGTCTAAGAAATGTGAAAAGATAAGAATTTCATAAGTAGAGCATATCACAGAAAGCTAATGAATGAGTTCAGTCAAAAATTGCTTTAGTTATTTGAAACGGGGGGAACCTTAATTTTGAAAACCAGCTTCAGATGCCAAATGCAGAGAAGACGCAGTGAGTCATAGACGTGAGAGAAAAAACTGCTCTTGCGTGGATCCACTCATAAAATGTTAATATATGCATAAGAAAATTGTGTTCCTTAATCTCTGAAGAAACACTTATCACTAAGAACCCTTTAATTCCTTTCCTGTGCTTGATTTATTAGCTTATGAAATTATGTTAATAGCCTTCATGTTAATGGTTTGGGGACTCAAATGACCTGATTTTAATAATGAAGTAATTTATGCAATAAATGCAATCAGCATCTATGAATCTCACTTAACAGAACATATTGGTGATTAGCCAGTGCTAAAACAAGTGACTGTCAGCATGGGGCAATCCATGTGCTTCTGCAGAGGAACAGATCTGGCTGCTGGGTGGGGAGGTAGGGGCTACTCAAGGCATTGGAACCCAACTGAAGCTCTTGGCTGCAAAAGCTTTGCTGGAGAGGTGGAGACTGAATTGGAAATTAATTTACAAACTGTTAAATGAGTCTGATGCTGCAGTAACTGCACAGTGAATCTCCGCCTGAGGTAGCTGCATAACAAGGAACATTTGTATCTTTGTTGGGGTGGAATGGCTTCCTGCAAAGTAGCTGGGGAACACAAAAGCCACAGCTTTAGGAAAGAATAGCTACCCTGCTTCTGAGAGAGAGTAGAGCACCAGTAGAGGAAGGTGGAGTGGATGCCTAGTGGAAAATGGAAAATTTCCATTCCTGTAATCGTAAAATCCATGTCCCAGAATAGCCTGGGCACCACTATATTGGAGAGTATTGACAGTACTATGTTGAATTACCTTTCTGGGAGCAGGGGGGGCGGGGGAGGGAGAAGAGGTCTTTTTACTTTTTTTCATTTGCTGCAAATCTAAAGCTTAGAAGCAGCTAATACACAACCACATACACCCATCTTAGTGCAAACACTCTAAATAACCATGCTGGCTAGATTCAACTTTCTTTTTGCTTTCTTCAGACCTTCCTGGGAAATACATTACTTTCTTTTTTTCTTATCTTGTTACTCTTTTCTTAACTTTAAATACTCTTCCCAGGAATTCTTTCCCTTCCCATTAAAATCTAGCAAACTGTTCTCTGACTTTCTAGAAACAAAGACAGGTGTGGACATTGCTCCCTCTTACTGACTCTGCAAAACCCCAACCAGGGCTGAAGAGAGCTGATTACCACGCAGAAACCTTAGTTTGCAGCAGGGCCCAGATTACCAAAGTACAAACAACCCAGTGTCCCTGGAACACTGGCATTCCACAAGATAATATGTTTTTTAATGTTCAAAAACACTGTTGACTGGGACACTTGATAACATTTTATACTTCCCCCAAAGCAAGTTTAACATCAAATATGCTTTGGCACATTATTAAGTAAAAAATGCAAAATATTAAATTAGCTAAACTCTGAACTATACAACAGTGAAAACAACATTGGTTTTGAAATTAGACTTCTTTGGGTTCATAACTTGACTTTCTACCGCTCACTGCCTATGGAATTAGTCAAGGCACTTGCCTCTTTATGAGAGATTTATATTTATTTGTACTTAGAATAGGTATTGTGATAGTAAACTTTACATGTTAACTTGACTGGGGCATGGAGTACCCAGATTAAACATTATTCTTAGATGTGTCTATGAGGATATTTCCTGTCAAGGTTAGTGTATGAATCAGTAGACTAGTTACTAGAATTTCTTTCTTCTGTAGGTCCTTGGTCTTGCGGATTCAATGAATCAATCCACCGACCACAGATTAGCAGTCTGATAGGATTTATCAGACAGAAAGGAATACAGAAGGAGTAAAAAATATCAGAGCTTCTGAGAAAAGGGGCAAGACCCAAGTTGGAAGTCTCAATGTGTGTCCTTTGTTTCAGGGTATGTATAGTCTAACAAATGAATGGACACAGTCCCTTCCCTTCAGGGGCAAAATGTCAGGGTGTTCCCTTTATGAAATTGTCCAGGCCTAGGAAACTTACATGAAATTGCCTAGGACTAGGAAATGGAGAGGGGGGCTCCTTGTTCAGCCCTAAATGGGGGAAACTGTATCAGACTCAGTAAAGTAGATTTCCCTCCTAAAATAGGTGGGAATTGTCCAAATCCTTGAAGGTTTGGATAGAACAATAAAATGGAGGAAGCTAAATCTGCTCCCTTCCTGCATGAGCTGTGACATCAGTCTCCTGCTCCTGTATTGGGTTTCACTCCATAGGTCCCCTCATTCCCAGGTCTTCAGACTTGTTCTGGCATCACACCACCATCTTTCTTGGGTCTCCAGTTGACAAACAGCAGATCCTGGGACTTTTTCCCTCCATAATCATGTAAGCCAACTTCTCATAACAAATTTCTCCACACCCCCTGTATAGTTCTCCCATCACTTTTGTTTCTTTGATGAACCCAATCTAATACAGGTATTAGTTTTATGATTAAATTATAAGATGCTTAAGTCGGCTGGGCGCCTATGGCTCCGCGGGTTCGAATCCAGCCCGGGCCCGCCAAACAACAATGATGGCTGCAACCAAAAAATGGCCGGGCGTTGTGGCAGGCGCCTGTGGTCCCAGCTACTTGGGAGGCGGCGGCAGGAGATTCGCTTGAGCCCAGGAATTGGAGGTTGCTGTGAGCTGTGATGCCACAGCACTCCATCCAGGGTGACAGCTTGAGGCTCTGTCTCAAAAAAAAAAAAAAAAGATGCTTAAGTTTGAAACTATATACAGGATATACCTTGCAATAAAAGAATATAAATCTTTAGTAGAATTTTAATTCTTCATCTAAGTTATAAATTGGCATCCAATGGGCTGTATTGGAAATATGGGTCATCCTGAAATCTCGGGTTTCACATGAAACTAACCTCTACTCTTTCTTTGAATTTGCCTCATGGTGATCCTAATATTACCTCCCCATGAAGCATGAAGTAAAATGCCTTTGAGAAGCTTCATGTGTAATCTATAAGGCTGCTGCATAAAACTTCATAATGTAAACAACTACAAATGATAGTAATGCCTTGCAAATTGCAGCACTGAAAGGTCTCGACTCTGAACTCCCAGATTGTCAGCCCAGCATTGGGTTGGTACTGAATAATGGTAAAGGTCACCATCTCATTAACCCTTATTATTGCAAAAACCCTAGAAGTGTTATACCCATTTCGCAGATAGAAACATCTGCCAGGAGATTTGCGTACCCAATTTGCCTGTGTGCCCAATGACAAAATCTGGATGCTTCGTCCACTGTAGTCATCACTGTTGTGGCCACATTTTTATCCAACATGAGTTTAACTCATGATATAACAAATTAATTAATTAATTAAATTGCAAGGGCATGGTCTTCTTGCAAAAGAGTTAACTCCTAAAGTTGTTTGAGGCCATCTTTCCTCATGCAAAATTTTGAGGAATTCTTTTTTTCATTTAGCCAGAAAAAAAAAAATCATAAAACTTTACTTCTCCCTAATATCAATATAGAAAGTAGAAGTCTAAGCTAAAGTCTTCCTTTGGTTCTATGTGATGGCATCCAAGATGTATAGCTATTGCTGTTGAGTTTTTATGGATTCTATGGCTTTTCATAGTCTTTTCTTAATTCTTACCAATTCGTGGTCTCAGGGACACTTTCTTCCATTTTGTAGCAAATATCATACCTCGTGAAACGAGAAGAAAAGAAGAAAGAAGTGACAGGTGTAATAGTAGTGAGGTTGGAAATGGCCATCTTCTGGTCCCTTTTGTGATTTCCTGATTGTGCACAACCCTTTCTGCTTCGTTTTGGGGGGAATCTGTTCCACTAGGTCCTATGTTACTCCACATTGGATCCTCCATACTTCAAGGAACATCGGCCAGTCGATTCCCTCTTTGATCATCTTGAGAGACTCCTTCAGTTATTCTTTGGATGGAAGAGACAGACACTGTTTCCAGCCCTGTGCTGTCGAGATGTCCTTGATGTCCAAAGATAGCACACTGCCTATTGCTCCAATAGGTGTGTAAAGCCAGATCTTTCTTTTCTTCTGAGAGTGACTCTGCCTCCGATAACGCAGAAGCTTCTCACACCCTCTGACTTAGGTGGTTCAAAAGACATCCTTTCTTTTGTGCTCTTGACTAAAACATCTATTGTATCATTCATTATTGCCATATAATTTAAACCAGTCCCTATGTCAAAGGAAACGCATAAAAATTAATTTTTAGAAGTCAGTTGTTCACATTTTATCTTCGAATTTGTAAAAAGGCATAGACTAAAGTCATTTCCTTTCAAGCCTGGGAGGTAAGTACAAAGTCTTTCCTGAACTCTGCTTCTCTTTTTCTCTCTACATTTACTGTACTTTTTCTTTTTTTTTGGCAGTACAAAGATTTTGGCCTGTTTTTTATGTAAACCCATTTTATAAAATGAATGGGTAACAGAAAGGAGACTTCCTATTGCTGAAATAACTATTCTTAGATTCAATAAATATATTTTTCCAAAAAATGGCCAGAAATAGATTCTTTTTTAAATCTCCGCTTCTTTATATAACACAGAACTGTAGTATTGTGGTTGACAGTGTGGATTTAAAGGCAGAATAGCTCCATTATGAATCCTGCCTCTTTTGGAATAGCTGTGTGACCTTGGGCCATGACTTAGCCCGACTGCAGCTCACTTTTCTCACCTTTAAAATGAAGATCATAATAATACCTAGCGCTCTCAACCGTAATGAAGACTACCTGAATGTTTACATATAAGGCACTGAGAGTAGTATCTGGCCAGAGAGCAAATGTTCAATTGCTGTTATCTATTACTGGGGTAACAATTAAGTGTCAAGCCCAACCCCATCACCAAAGTGCCGTTCATGACTCTGATTATAGAACAGATTCTGGAAATCTCCAGGTAGGATCAGGAAGGAAGAAAATGTTTTGCATGTCACTTCTCTAAAACTCTTTCCCCTTTACTATTCAAAAATTCTTTTGACTCAGCACAAGCTGAGCAAGATATTAATGAGACAATAATCCAAGGGATCTTATATTTCAAATATGATAATTGGAGTCAACCAGTGAAGCATTTGTCTCAGAACGTTTTGAATTCTTAACAACTTTGGTTGAAGCCCTAGATTCTAGAAAACAATCGAAGTGGGTGGCTTGGTCAGCTTCCCTACAGAAACGAAAAACCGTCACAAGCCACAGGACATTAAGACACTTGCCTTTTCCCTGCAAGAATTTCTCATCCCACATATAAAGTAAGGATTGCTGTCACTGCTTCAGGCTTTGGGGAAATGAAGATATGGCTTGTGGAAGGAATTAAAAATTATTCATCCAAAGCAGTTTTGCAACATGGTATGTGGGGGGAGAAAAGGTCACTGTTTCTCTTACTTTCTACCGCATCAAGATCATCCTCCAACCTGACATTTCCTAATCCGAGTTTATTTTCCAGGCCATTAATTTGATTTCTCAATGTTTTGCAGCCTTTAAAAGTCTCCGTTACAACTGCATCATTAACATCAATAATCATCTTCACTTCTTCCTTATTTTTTCTCCTGCCATCTTGCTTTCTTTTTTTAATCCTTTTTCCATTACTATTTTTGAATAGTATCTGACTTCTTCGCATCAACCCAAGCTAGTCCGACTGAATAAATCAATTTTGTGTATCCCAAGGGAGACAAATGGAAAAGCAGACAGGCCTATTTCCTGGTTCCTGGAGGCCAAAAGAATAGCAACATGGAAGCATATTTTTATCTTTGCAGTGATTCTCCTAAAATAACAACAAACTAGGCTACCAATGAAACGCATAACATTTCAACCAGAAACAACCAGAAGGGGTTGTAAGTATATCGTGCTACAATAGACAGCTGCCTACCACCCCAACTTCTCCTTTAGCTGTCATGAGAGTGTTTGAGCTGAACAGTTAAACATGTTCTCTCTGATTATAAATAGAGAGGGCTTTTCTTTGCCTCTATTTTAGGCATATCAGGTCTCTCCAAATACTGAAACTCCTAGGTGACTAACGACTTAAATTCAGAGGGGAAACAAATGAGAGAATTGAATTCCAGGAACTTCACTGACCCATTATCTGAAACATAAATTAAATTCGTTTGAGGGATTGTGCTTGTATCCTAGCATTATACAGAATAGTTTTATGTCCAGAGCGTCAGGTTGAAGGCATAGGTGTACATTTGTTTAATTAGTGTGTCAAGATTACATGTGAAACATGGGCCACCTAGCTGAGAAAAAACCTTCTTGTATTTTTCCAAGACAGTTTCAACTCCGAAATTGCTTGGAGCTTTCTGTTATTCTTACTGCCTGCTGTCAGAGCAGCCCAAACACTCAAACTGATGTTTTGGAGACTGCTCATCAACGACCATTCTGGAGACATTTTCATGGCTTTCCAAAACAGGGTAGCCGCTTTCCTCTGTTATGTATCCCAAGACTTCATCGCCATTCTTGGGTCAATTCAAAGCCCCCTTCCCATGTAGAATCCCTAATGCAGATTGCTGTCAGATGGTTAGGCGTTTCCAGCATGAGCCAGTGAGAAGTATTTAAAGGATCTGGTAGAAATAGAAAGGTGGCTCATGTTACAAGATCTCTGAAAGGTTTTTTTAAATTTTTATTTATCTATTAGTTCAGATCACGGTAATTTTTTTGAAATTTATTCCGACTCCACAATCACACAGGAGTATTGATAAATACCCCACTGTTTCTTTGGGTGAAACAGTGAAATATTCGTCAAGTGGATTTTAGAGGCAAGCTGAGAAGGCTGTCTTTTCTGTGCTTCCTCTCTCCAGCAGTGACTGTCCTTTACATTTCTCTCCTCCTTTTCTACTCAGAAACAAATATCTTTCTCTTCCCTTTTTCTTCTCTTCTCCCCAGAAATGAAAGGGGGTCACTTCTTCCTTTCCTGCTTCCCCAGACCACAGGACCCTCAGGCAGTGCTCCTTCCTCGCAGGATCATGAATCCAGGGCTGGGCAGTGACCACGAGGGCAAAAGAGAATCCTCCCGTAGCCCATTCCTGAGCAGGGAACATCCCGGGTCCGCTGTGTGGTCCCCAGGGACCTCTGGTAACACTGGTAATAAGAATGGCTGCTACCGCTGGCCAAGAACTTGCCATTCACGAAACACGACCACACCCATCCTTACACTTGATGCTCACATTTACCTTCCAGGTAGGGGGAGCGTCCCAATCCTGTTTATAGAGACTGTAACTGGACCCTGGAGAGGGTAAGTGACCCTTAACAGAATCACTCACTTCACAAGCCGCAGAGCTAGGACTCTAAATTCTTTTCCCTCACAATATCAACTCAGGCTTTAATATGCAACAGTTTCACAGACACAAATAGAGAAATGCAGACTAAACTTTTCACTATTATTAATCAACTTTCCTTTGTAGGGTTTGGGTTAAGTATTTCTCCTCTCCTCTATATGTTAAAGTTTAGTATTATTTTGTTTAGTAATTTAAATTTTAAGGACCTGAAAAATTTTAAAGCATAGCTGGGAAACACATGGACAGAGCTCACTTCTGGGAAGCCTGAGGCCATGAGGCTGAAAGCTGAGCAGAGATATTGGAGGTCACGCAGAGACACTGGGCTTGTGGCCCAGCCAGAGAGAAGAACTCTTGCTGAATACACAAGGAATTATATGGAGACCCTAGAAAAACTTCATCTGAGGAGTCACAACCATGCCCTAGAGTAAGTGTCATACCTAGAAAAAAATATAATTAGACCACACTACCAAAGCCTACAACAAAGCCGGATTGGATCCACCATCTATGTAACTGCCGATCAAATCAAAACTCAATGCTCTTTAGAGGAAAGCGACGTGATCAATTCTCCCTATAATGTGTCCTCTAAGCGGTAAAACATTGCCAGGGCAGCAAAGAAGCAGGTGGCATGATCCATAATCAAGGAGAACAGGACTTCATTTGTTTAATTAGTGTGTCAAGATTACATGTGAAACATGGGCCACCTAGCTGAGAAAAAACTTTCTTGGCTTTTTCTAAGACAGTTTCAACTCTGAAATTGCTTGGAGTTCTCTGCTATTCTTATTGCCTGGTGTCAGAGCAGTGTAAACACTCAACTGGATGCTTTGGAGACTGCTCATCAACGGCCATTCTGGAGACATTTTCATGGCTTTCCAAACAATAGATCTAAAAAGTAGCATTGGACTCTGAGATGAGCTGACAAAGATTTAAAAACACCTATTATAAATGTATGTAAGGACCTGAAATAAAATATGAACAAATACAAAGTAGAGGTGAGCAATCTTGGTCAAGGATTATAAGAAAAAATGCATTTTTTTAAAAAAGCCAATGGAAATAGTACAGTTGAAAAATCTAAACTAGAAGATCCCTAGGAAGGCTTAATGGAAGATTGGACACTACAAAGGAAGTGTTGGTGACCCTTTCCAAACTGATGGAGGCAGAGAAGATTGAAATAACAGTGAACAAAGTCCTCAGTAACTTGTGAGACAATCTAGCGGTAGCATATCTTAAGTGGAGATACAAGACAGAAAAAAATTGGAGAAATTTTATGGAATACTAGCTGAGAAACTGAGGAAAGATCGAATGATCAAGAAAATCATACATAGGCACATCATAATCAAACTGCCAAAAACAAAGTTAAAAGAGAAACTTGTAAAGCATTCAGAGCAAAAAGATTCATAAGCAGGAAACAAGATAAGGATGATGAACGGCTGTTCATAAAAAATAATGAAGTTCAGAAAACAATGGAATGATATCTGTAAAACAGTCAGGGAACACTGTCCACCTGGAATCCATAGTTAGTGAAAATATCCTTTAATAAATGAGTTTTGGATAAATTCCTGAATCAAAGAAAGCTGAAAAAGAATTCATGACCAGCAGATCCTCATGCTAAGAAGCTAAAGGAAGTTCTTCAGGTTGGAGGGAAATAGTATCAGATAGAAACTCAGTTATACAAAAAGAAACGAACACCACCAGTTTCTTATAAAGTTGAAAACACATCTCCCTATAACTCAGCAATTCCATTCAAGGTATTTACTCAAGAAAATAAAAACATATGCCCACAAAAATACTTGTACAAGAATGTTCACAGTGGTTTTATAAATAATGACCCCAAACTGGAAACAACCCTGAAGCCTATCAACAGGAGAATGAATAAATAAATTGTGGTATAGTCATAAAAATGGAATACTATTAAACATTGTAAAGAAAAGAACTACCAGGCACGCAACAGCATGGATAAATCTCAAAAGTGTTAGGTTGTGCTAAAGAGATGTAAGAGATGTACCATTTGATTTCACCTAAAGGATGCTTGAGAATGGCAAAAATCATCTATTTTGATAGAACAAGGTTTACCTCTTGAAGGGGGGGGTTAATGGCAATAAAGTAAAAGAGAATGTAAGGGAACTTGATACAGTGATGGAAATGTAACTTTTGATTGAGTTTACGTTATAAGTGTATACATCATTGGACTGACACTTAATAGCCGCACGCTCCATTAGGTGTATATTTTACCTAAACTAAAACTACAACACCAGGAAATCATAAGGAAAATAACTGAATCACAAATTAATGAATTCAAAGTTTGAATAGAAATTTATTCTGATAAATAAAAGGACAAGATATAAAATATGAAATAAATATTGGGATAAATAAGGGATCCAGAAGTTTAAAACATGCTTTTCATAGAATTTCTAAATTAACTAAATAAGGGGGCCAAAGGAGAGTCAACATTTTGAAAAATGATAGAGAAATTTTCCTTGATTTTGAAGGAAAACACTAGTTTTCAGCGTGAAAGCAACAATGGAATGATGAATAGGGTAAATAACTTTTTTTAGAAAATAAACTCAAAGCAGATAGGCTGTGGGAAAATTACAAAGAAAATATGAAGAGCTTTATAGAAAGGAATAAGAATCAGATTAGCTTCAACATTATGAAGGAAAATAACTGAGTCAAAAATTCTATAAACCAGCCAAATTATTATTCAAGCATGAGGGTAAAATAAAGCCAATAAAGACAGAAAGAAGGATAACCACTCAAAGGGGTCTTTTTTTAACAGCTGAAATTCAGAAACAGTATAGGGAATCAAGTGTGGAATGGATATATAAAGTCTGACTTACTCAAATAGTAATTCTAACTCCTAGGTAGTAATTAGATGAAGGAACTAGAACTACTTGTAGCTATACTGATAAATCTCACAAAAGCCAGGTGTAAAGGGATATTTCAGTACGATGCCATCTGTGTAAATTAAAATCACCACCACCATCATCATCAGAGCAAATGCATAGTTCTTTCGTTTTTCCAGGCGTGGGGGTAAATACTTTCTGTATTTTATGTCATTTAATCATCACAAAATCTCTGAAATAAGATACAGTTATCGCCATGTTACAAACAAGAGAACCGAGGTGCAGAGAAGTTAGATAATTTGCCCGGGGACATAGCTAGTAAGTGGGGGCTGGATGTGAATCTAGGTCCACGAGCTCACACCGCACACTATGCTGCTGCCTGAAACACTGCTAAGCATTCCTGATGCCTTCCTCTGACATAGCTAAGGAAAACGTGGGCAGGAAGATACACCAACTTCAGCCTTGTGCTTCCCTCTGGGTGGAGAAAAAAGGAGGATGAGGGAGAGATGTCAGTAAAGAGAATTGAAAGCAACCGTGGCAAATGTTATCCTGCCGAATCAGCAGGCTGAGTAGAGGGACTGCCTGTAATGGTATCCTCTGTGATTTTCTGTGAATACCAATAAAATAAATAAAATGTGACGAAGTTAAAATGTCTCTTTAACCTCAGTTGTATCCTTACAGCGAGACATAGGTCAGAGATGGGTGAATAATGTCATTGTTTTAAAAAGATTCTATGAAAGAGAAATGCAAGCCCCATAACCCATGCTTTGGGGGAGTGAAGAGTCATAATTGTATTGCCACATCACAGTATAAAAATACAATCTTTGTCTCATACCAAGATGGCAATTGCCAAATATCGTAGGTTCATTACCGTATCATAAATCTTATCAGCCGATATTTCATCAAATGAGTTGGGAGCACAATTCCTGCATGCTTTTGTTCATTTTGCTTTTGAAATTTTGGCATCTGTTTCACTCCACTGAAAAGCACAGTTGGGCTCTCTAGATGATTTCCTCTTACATTTTATATGCAAAGCGCTCTCCCACACAATCCATGCTATTGTTTACAATGTAATTCAATTGTTATCATTACATTTCATTCAATCAGACCTGCCAGAGGGATCATATTGTTAACATTTCATTTTTGTACATTTCTCACACGGAAGTGACATTTTAAAAATAGGCTGTGTGACTTGTATTCTTACTTTCATTATTACACCAATTAGTTTTCGCTGAAACCTAACCAGAAGGTGGGTGGTGAATCATTCAAGTAATATTTGATTCCCTTCAACAAATTTCCTGTGCTTCATATTAAACACAGAGCACTATTCTAGGTGAAGGGTGAATACAAAGATATCTATGTCTATATATCTATATAGATATTGTCTATCTTGTGTGTGCATATACACACATATATATATACACACACATATATATACATATACACACACACACATATATGTGTATATAGTCCATATTTTCCTGAACTTTCCAAAAGGAAAAAAAAGCATAAATAACTATGATGCAAACTAGAATATAAAAAATGCCTAAGAGAAATAAAGGGCTTGTGGAATTTGAAGATGGGAAAACTTTCTGGCAGCTGAGAGTTGAAAGTAAGTTATTAGGAAAGACTTCTTCCTGGCAATGATGTTTTAGTGAGGTTTTTAATAGCTGCAGTTTCAGTAGCTGGGCAGGAGGGAGCAATCAGGACACTGGTAGAGAATCACAGACGTGCTGGCTGGGGACCCTGAAAGGAAACGATACCCGTGGGAAACAGCTAAAACAGAAAGTGAGAACGAAGGGGTTTTGTGTGAAATGGTTTTGGCTGAAAGTAGTTGAAAGACTCACTTAAATGACTTAAAAATGAGGAATTTGTGACCTTACCTAACAGGTTCTGCAGAGGGAAGGTGGGCTTGTGAGTCAGTTGCTTCAGCGGCTTGGGAATGCCATGAAGGCCCCAGCTCTTCCCATCTCTCTGCTCACCCATCCCTGGGGTTGGCTTACTTCCGGCAATCACAGTCAACCATGGCAACATCCAAAGACAGATTTTGCCTTTCCCTGTCATTTCCTCAAGAGCAAAGACATTTTTACAGAAGCTTCCAACACACTGCTCGTATTTCATTGGTCAGGACTTTCTAAGCACATCCCTGAGACAATCCCTGTCAAGTGGTTTTGAATCATTCTTAGACCAATCATGGGATTCCTCTTCCCCAAAGATGTACTTCTATGTGAAGGATAAGTGGATATCTGAAGAAAATAAGGTTCTCATAGGATAAAGGATTGAGAAAAAGAGACGGGGGCTGGATAAAGCAATGCATAATGTCCAATAGAGGTTTCCTGTTCTTTTGAGTTTCTCTAGCACATGTGTGGAGGTAGGCAATCAGCAGCCTTTACAAGTGTCAAGCTCAGGTGTCTGCCCTTTAGTCTACAGACCTAAGGAGACAGACCAGATTTTGAACAGAGAAAAGACGTAACAGGAGTATGATATTCAGAGGCTTGGAAGAAAGAACTCTTGGAAATGGATTGTATATGTACTGGGAAGCTGCATGACTTCCTGTCCAAAATACGATGTCAAGATGGGCATGTAGTCCCTGCTACTTGGGAGGCTAAAGTTGGAGGATCACTTGAACCCAGGAGTGAGACCAGCCTGGGCAACAGAGTGAGACCCCTATCTGAAACCCCCCCCCCAAACCCAAACCAATCAAATTATGATAACAGATTTTCACTACTTTTCCCCTTTCCATTGAGTCAATTCAACTAAGCTAGACTATCATATGGGGAAATGGGAGCTGTAAACTGGATGAACGAGAGAGGAATAATTAATAGAGTCCCGTGCTCTTCAGATTGGCTCTGTTAAAAAGCCCCCGGCGTAGACGCTCCTCTGGGATTGTGCCCTTCTCTACGTCAAGGTGCGTTTGTTTTCCCTGAATGAGCTTCCCTCTACCTCCACACTTTCCGGACTCAGTTCCTGAAACTCTGGTCATCCCCTTCTTCCCCTCTTGCTGTTAAGACTTTCCCAAGGATGTCGTGTGGCCTTTCCGTGTAACTTCTGGGGTCTCTCTCCTTCCTCACATTTTCACTGGGATTTTATTTTTATTCTCTTTTAAGTTGATTTATTTTTATTTATTTATTCATTTTTTGTTGTTGTTGTTGCAGTTTGGCCAGGGCTGGGCTTGAACTTACCACCCTTGGTTATTGGGACCAGCACTCCACTCACTGAGACACAGGCACATAGGCCATCTAGTCCCTTCTTCCAGCACCCTTGCTGCTTGTGGCTAAGTTTTGAGATACACAAAAATCAAGAAATGTAAAATCTGTGTGGATGGAAGCAAATGAAGTGCTCCTGGCAACACCAAGAAACTGAGCAAATTGAAGCTTGAAAGGCTGCTGTCACCTGCGTTTCTTCGAAGTGAAGTAATGGACATAACAGTCTGTCTGAAAACTTTTGTATACTGGAGAAAGCAAGATTATTTGCATTTATTTTGAAATGATTAAAAAATCAAATCTATGAACTCATCTTTGGGAGTCAATGTTTTTCCCTTTTACCAAACTAGACTTTGAAAAGGTCCAAAATATCACAGATTCGATTAAGAGGTTAGACCACTAGAGCTGGCCAAATGCTGACAGAACAGGCCTCAGGGAACCGTGCTGGGAACTCCTCTCTGAGCTGGTCTTGCCTGTGTTGGAATATCACGAGTGTGTCTGTTACGTCCCCTTCCCTCCCTGGGGCCACCTGAGAGGGGCCCCTTCTCTTTTGCTTTCCCTCTTCCTTAGTCACTAGGCCAGGGGCTCCTGCCCTGGGCCAATCCCTGAGAATGAACTGACTGTGGCCTCCCCAGGAGAGAATGGGAGAAGGGTGTGGAGGCTTACCTCAGGTCTAGAAAGAACACGCTTTATTCCTTTTCCACTTCCACTAAGCAATTTCTTTTCTTTCTTTCTTTTTTTTTTTTTTGAGACAGAGTCTCACTATGTCACCCTCAGTAGAGTGCTGTGACATCACAGCTCACAGCAACCTCAAACTCTTGGGCTTAAGCGATTCTCTTGTCTTAGCCTCCCAAGTAGCTGGTACTACAGGCACCCGCCACAATACCCAGCTATGTTTTGTGGCAGTTGTTTAGCTGGCCCAGGCCATGTTGGAACCCACCAGCCTGGGTGTATGCGGATGGTGATCTAGCCACTGAGCTATATGGGCGCCTCCCTGCTAAGCAATTTCATAAGCACTGTGTGCTTGCTGGTTGTGTGAGGAAAAGGCTCATGGGTGGCACCAAGGGACACAGTCTGAGGGAGTGGGGACTAGAGAGAAGCAGGGCATTAAGCTAAGCTTTGTCCTGGATGAGGTTGGTTTTTAGGATTCGCCTACACAGGAAACCCCCCCACACCATTTCCTCTCAGACTCCTCAAGCACCTTGTCTCTGCCCACACTGGCGGCAGCCGGAGCCGGAGGGGTTCTCTCACGTTCAGCCCCGCAAGTGCAGCGGTAGCGCACTCCTACCCTCCCAGGTGGGAGTTTGGACATCTCTCCCCCAAAGGAAGAAGCTAGGTAGGAAAGGTCAGTTTATCGTGTTTCCGAGACTGGACTCTAGTTAAGGTCCATGTACTCCAGAAATCAAAGCCCCCATCCCGAACACACATTAGTTGCACATCTGGGACCAGGGAACCCAGTCTCCGGGCTCCTGCGCCCGAGTTCGCCTGTGATTGCTCTTTTGAGAGAACTGGGCTTTCCAACGTGCCAAGACCCTGAACACAGGGAGGAAAAGGCACGTGGCGTTCCAGCCCATCAGCTGCTCACGCTCCCCTGGGACAGCCCGTCCTGGACGGCAAGTCTCCTGGGTCGGCCTCTTCCCCTAAATGCCTCTAGCATGTCTTCTCAGGATTGAACAAACACCGGCTCTGCCAATGTCGTGGATTTTGTCAATATGAACTGAAAGCGTGCCAGCTTTTTTATCATCTCTAACAGCTTTCATAATTAACCCACTGACAGAGTCAACAGCGCAGTTCGCTGTTTGCCGTTTGCTCTCCTCACTGCAGAGTCAAGACGCTCTCTGAGAAGGAAGGAACCCTCGCCTGAGGTGGTTTTGTTTTCCAGAAAGAGGGGAAAACCCACCACCGCAGTGCATTTGACTTAATTGCCAAAACCGCCTTCTGATTGTTTGGCCCGGAGTAACAGCCCTTCCTTAACTAATAACTTGAATTATAGCAACCACTAGTTATAAGGGTGTACCTTTTCTTTTGATTCGGTTTATTTCTCCAAACTTCTGATTAAGAAACCAGGGGTCAGCCAGTCACCTTCTTAGGTTTGCATTAGGTGGGAGGCAGGGCCCTGAAATTACCAGGTGTATACAGGCAGTCCCCAGGTTATAGACTCAATAAGTTCTGTCGGTTTATTCTGGGTTTTTTTTTTTTTGAAGGACAGAGTATCACTCTGTCACCCTTGGGAGAGTGCTTTGGTATCACAGCTCACAGCAACCTCAAACTCTTGGGCTCAAGCGATTCTCTTGCCTCAGCCTCCCAAGTAGCTGGGACTACAGGTGCCCACCACAACACCCAACTATTTTTTGTTGTTGTTGTAGTTGTCATTGGTATTTGGCAGGCCCGGGCCAGAATCGAACCTGCCAGCCCGGGTGTACATGGCTGGCCCCCTAGCCGCTGAGCTCCAGGACGCAGCCTGTAGATTTGTTCTTGAGTTGAGTTTGTATGAAAGTTGGAACAGGTACATTTACCTATTACCTGTAGGAGCCTCTGTTCGTAAGTGTGAGTTGAATGTCAGTCGATGTTTGTGACTTGGGAACTTGCTGTAATACCCTGTTCACAAGTGCAAATCGGACATAAGTGGAATGTTTGTAACTCGGGGACTGCTTGTATTTCCTGCTCCTTAAACCAGTGTGTTGGCTGAAGTCCGTCTGCCAGGCTCTGTCTTTATGGTTTGCTGAACATCCAAGATGGACGAGAAGCAAAAACAGGATCCTGATTCTCCAAGAGTTCATCTTTAGAGAACGACAAAGTCAAAAATATTATGTGCCAGCTTTAAGATGAAGTGGACTTTTCTAATAAAATCTGAAGCCTTCATTTCAAAAAGTTGAGCAGGGTCGTGGAGTTACTGTACTACATATCTAAAAAGGGACAAAACAGAGAAGGATAAGACAAGAAAAAACCAGCTGTTTCAATTTAAGGCATCAAAGAACTATTTAATACAAGCCAGTTCTCTGGCTCTTTCCCCAAAACATTTTCATCTGATTATGAAGTCAATAAAATTTTCCTGCACGTCAGGCTGTTGGGTATTTTTGTTATGGAATGATTATCCGTTAAAGGCCATGGTGGGCTCGGGAAAACGAGGAACTCCTGAAATGAAGGATTTCAGCTGCGTTATTGCCAGGTAAAGATGGTGTCGTGTTCCGTGACACATGTTCAGAGGACGGCTGCTTAAGCAATGGTGGTGTTTGTCCAGACTGTTTCGCCGGGTTATGCATCACCCAGCCTGCTCTCCCCACGCCGCCTTGCAAAGCTGCCCCTTCTCTTCTTTGAAAATCACTCAGCTTCACCCACCCTCCTGTGACGCTGTGGAGTCGCTCCCTCCCCAGCCCTCTGGGGAGTCTGTGGTTGGCCTTCACTTTCACATCTGAGAGGAGGGACAGCGGGAAGGGCTGCTCACAGCAGGTGGCCACCAGATGTGGCTGGGTGAAGGCCACCCTTTCTGTCACGACGATGGACACCCCCCTGCCTACTCGCATGCCACAAGAACTTCCCACAGACACCGGTGAAAAGTTGGATCTGGCAAGTGATTGCCAACCAGTGACTGTGTCTACTCTCTGGGCCGCTGAATGACAAGTTTACCTCTCAGAGGAGGATGTCCACATTCCTTCCTGTCTCATCCTCCCTTCGCTGAGTGCCCTTAACCCGATTTTTTTTTTCCTTTCACAGTTAAATGAAAGAAGGTGGCCATCTAGAATTTGCCAGCCATCCCTCCCTCCTGGAGATAGCAAGTCCTCTAGGCGGTGTCTCTCGCTCTGGAAAGAATAACTTGAACGTCAGTGAAGAAGTTCATGAACTGCTCTCTGGTGGGTTGGAGTGGACGGACCCAGGTCTGCAGGCAGAAGACCCCAAGTGTTCCCAAGGGGTTGCTCATTATGCTGTCAAGGGTTGAATCTAGAAACATACCCCCCCATCCCACATCAGGGGAGAAATGGAGTGGGGTTCTGGTATAGGGTTCTGCAGGCCCAGTCATGGACAAATTTTGTGAGGACACGGCTGAGCAAAGAAATGCAAACCAAGGGCTCTGGGCCTTGGGAATGGACCACCATGCTTCCCTGAAGAGCTGCTCACTGCAAAGATTGGGGCCCGTGAGGGCAGGAGTGCGCTGAACTGTCACGATGTGGGCAGCTAATCAGTGAGGCAGTGACAACGGTAACAGCAGCCCTGACTGAGCCGCCTAGTGGACTGGTCACAGGTAGCTGTTTTCTCTCCAAAAGGTGTTTGTTACCTGCAGTGAGTCATCCGGAGAATTTAGAGAGAGACAGAGAGGGATTGGATACCCTGTCAATCTCTAGTTCAAGTCAGTTTTAATTTGAAAATCGAAAAGATGTGTACCCTTCATTTGTGCCCTGACTGGGATTCCAGTCATGCAGGTTAATTTAGAAGCAAAAGAGACCACGGAGATTATTTCATTCTCATTTTGCGCAGAAGAATGAATCGACTCTAGATTAATTTGCCCCATCACAAAGCAAGTAATGGGTTGAATCTATGCAGAAGATGCAGAATGGAGCACCAACTGGTGTCTTTTCCATTGTTAAAACTTGCAACTCTGTGGGCTCAGTGGCTTATGCCTGTAATCCTAGCACTCTGGGAGGCTGAGACAGGAGGCTCACTGAGGCCAGGGTTTGAGACCAACCTTTGCAAGAGAGAGCCTTCATTTCTACAAAAAAAAGAAAAAAAAAGTAAATAAAAATAGCTGGTGTGGTGGCGCATGCCTATAGTCCCAGGTACTTGGCAGGCTCAGGCAGGAGAATTGCTACAGCCTAAGAATTTGAGGTTGCAGGGAGCTATGATGATGCCACTGTACTCTAGGAGGGCGACAGAGTGAGACTCAGTGTCAACCAAACCCAATGAAACAAACTTGCCACTCTTCCCAAATGCAAGACTGAGTTTTAGGAAGGTGCAAGCTTCAGCTCCTACTTTGGAGTTTATAACTAAGCCTGAATTTTCCAGTTTGGCACTTGGGGACCTACGATGTTAGGTTTCTTCCAGTCACTGGGAGAGACTAGAGGTTTCTCGGTAAGAAACTATAAAGAACTGAATCTTTTTCTCTTTGACTCTACTCTGGGATCTTTTCCTGAGTTCTGACCCCTTCTTTCCAACCAGAAAGGTCACATCTCTCTGTGGATAATCCACAGGCGTTACAAGATCAGCATGGTGAAAACCTAACACGTCATCCTGTCTCCACCTAACCAGCCTCCTCTCCCCAGACAAAATCCTGCTTGTCCTCCCTGGTTCAGGTTGGGGCATAGTGCCCCCAGTCTTTCCTCTCTGCTGGAGGAGGAGTCTTTTAGGAGATTCCAGCTCCTGAAAACCATTTTCTCTCCTCTTTCCCATTCCTGCTGTTACTGCAGGACTTAGATCTTCCCACCTTCTGCCTGGTCTGCAGTCAGCTCCTAAATGGTTCCCTGACTTTTGGTTCTGTTCCAGAAACCCTCGCTGCCACTAAAGCTCTAAAGAGACTTTTTTTTTTTTTTTGCCATCCCTAAGATCCTAATAAAAGGGATCTTTAAAAAATCTAAATCTGATCTTCCATAACTTTCTACGCCATCTTGATATTCTCCCAAACCCTGTGCCTGAGACCTGGGCCTTCCTCGACCTCTTCTGATTGTCCCTATTCAGGCCCTGGTTCTCCAGGTCTGGCTTCCTGCCCAGACTATGCATCCCAGCCATCCCGAGCCCTCAGAGGCCCCTTAACTAGTCACTCCTTTCATGTCCCCATTCTTTCAACATGAGTTACTTGTCCCGAGAATGTCCCCCTGCTTTCCGCTTAATGACCACTTACAGCTTTGAAGACTCTATTCAAGTGTCATATTATCCATGAAGCTTTTTTTTTAACCTCTCAGTTCCATCGCAAGCACTCCAGCTTTTTTGTCTCGAATGAACCCTGTGTACATTTCTATCCTAGCACCACTAACATTTCAGGGCAATCATTTTTCCATGTTTGGCTCTCCCCCATGATACTAGAGAAAACTTGATGGTAAAGACATGTTGTATTTATTTCTCTTTGATTTTCATAGTGCACTTACATTTCACAGTGTTTGGCATATAGTAGGCACTTGATAAACATTTGAGGAAGGAAGGAAGGGTGGGAGGGAGGGAGGGAGGGAAAGAGGGAGGAAAAGAGGGAAGAAGATATTGTCATAATACATAATACATGCAGAATGGACCACTAACTGGACTCTGGTGACTGGGGAGAGCCAACAGCCCAGACAGTGTCCTCACTGCCCATTCTGCAGAGGAGTGTTACCCAAGAATCAGACCCATTGCTTGTCTTTTCATTTTTTATCACCTCCAGAAACAAAGGCATTTGGTTAAATTTGATCATTATTTAAAACACTTTTGACAGAAACTATTTCTATAAAATTAGGTGAACCTAATTACCAAAAGCAGTTCAGTAACTAGTGTTAGGAAAAGGTAAATATTAATTTGTTTTCATATTGTATGATGTGGCCATTGGTGAGATACTTCAGTTCTAGGATTTTTTTTTGAAGTCTGTTAGGATTATAGTGGATATTGGTCATGTTTTTGGCTGTCCAGATGCCCTTCCTGTGTTTGGAGAATCCCCCCATACGTAAGTCTCCTGGGAAAGCAGAGACAGAATCTTCTACTGTGACTACAGAGTAGGATACCTACATTCCCAGGATCCCTTGGAAGCCAGACCACAAACTCATGTGTGCACAGGGTTCATCAATTGTATGTACCTGTAAGGAAAAGGAGCTAGTGACATCAGGATGTGAGGATGGAGAGTAATTATTTTTTTGGTGGTGCCAATGGTACTAGTAACCCCTGAGTCCAGCATCAGCGGCTGGGTGGACCCTGGTGAGAACCAACAGCCCAGACAGTGTCCTCACTGCCCATTGTACAGAGGAGTGTTACCCATGAATCAAACCCATTGCTTGTCTTCATTTCTGCCCAATTCCCAAGCCTGGTCCTCCACCTGTCCTAGTGGTTCTCTGAGTCAAAAATATGTTTTTGTTAATTTCCTTTTATGCTTTTAGTTCTTTGTGTTGAAACTAACAAACCTAAAAGATACAGGAACTCTTTAGTGATGCATAAATGCTTCTGGTTTCAGCTATTTATGCCTACCAGTGTGCATGATTTATACGAGTCCAGTTGATAAAATATCTTATTCCTTGCTTAGTCAATGGTTAGTATATTCCACATCATTAAAGGAATTTTGCTAGGCAGATTATTTTGCACAAAAGCTTCAGTGGAGCAGGTTTTCTTGTTTTAAATCAAATTCCCATGTGCACAGTGCCTGGTCTATAATAAATACTCAATAAATACTTGCCGAATGGATTAATAGATAAATTTCTTAAATCCAGGAGACTGTTACCTAATCATACTGCTTCAAATTGGTATCATTGGGATAAACATCATACACAAAGATGAAGATGAACTAGATGGGTTTGAGAGAACCCCTTCCTACATGTGATTTGATGATGAACCCGCTCCAGTGTGATGCTTGCAGATGTTCTGGTAACCAGTTCAATTCAACAAACCCTTATTGCTCCCCGAACCTTTACTGGAGGTGCTTGTGGTGGCCAAACTGTTAATTGCTAAGACCTCAGTTTCCTCATCAGTAAAATGGAGATAATTATCTTTCCTCAAAGGGTTGTTACCAGAACCAGAATGTTGTCGATGCCCCAATTCTTCTTGCCCCTATCACTTCTGCTTCTACACTCAGCATCTTCTCTTGAATTTAGTTGGAAAGATACTAAATGTTTGGACTAAATGAGCACCTTCTCTGTTTTAGTCGCTAAATTACTATGGTTGCAAAAATGAATAAGGTATATTTCTACTCTCAGGGAGTATACAGTGTAGTCAGGAGATGGGAGAGCCAAATGGTTGGTTAGTCAGTGTGGCAAAGGCAGCAAAAGAAGCAAAAGCAGGTGCAGGAAGGAGAGGAGGCATCTGTGGAAAGATTCCTGGAGGAGAAGTCTTTGAGTGCAGTCACAAAGGGGGAAAAATAGTGGGAGAAGAGAAAGAAATGGACCTCCAAGAAAAATAAACTACATGAGCAAAGGCAAAAGTGAAAAATAGCATCTCAGTGTTTCTAGATGGTGAAATTCAAGGGTTGAATTGGAAGGAAGCAGAGGGAGGTGAGTCAGATGGTGGGCAACCATGTATGTTCAGGTGAGGACATAGGACTGTGGGTAAGAGGGAGCCCTCGAGAGGACTGTACACAGGTAGGCATTTTCAAAACTTTGTCTGGCTTTAGTTTAGAGCCTTAGCATAGAGCAAGAAGTTTTGTCTGTATTTGCAGCCTCTCTCCCTCTCGCTCACATCACCACCTGAGCTCCACCTCCTGTTGTGTTCGTGGCATTAGATTCCCAGAGGAGCGTGAACCCTACTGTAGGCTGTGCATGCAGGAGCCCAGGCTGCACTCTGCTTATGAAAGTCTAATGCCTGATGATCTGAAGGGGAGATGGAATGCCCTTGAATAATTCTGAAACCACCTCCCACCCCCAACCCCCAGTTCATGGAAAAATTATCTTCCATGAACTCTGAAACCAGTTCCTGGTGCCAAAAAAGTTGGGGACTGCTGATGTAGAGGATGAAAATCGGAAGGGAGGACAATTGGGAGTTTAGCACCTTGGTGCAGTTGAACTATTGTGTTGGTCCCGTCTAGGGAAGTGGTAGAAGAGGTGGGGTGAAGGAAGGGAGTTGAGCAATATTTAGTGGACATTAAGAATATTATGGGAGGGTGTTTTAGTCTTCTCTGCGTTTACCTTTGCTCCATTTCCTAAATATCATCATGGTCTGAAGAAGTTGGATTAATGGATGATAGATTATCTCTTGGCACACGTATTCCCTACACCCTCATCTTCCACTGGGATGGAATTATAGCCTATCAGATGCCATGCCCAGCACCAGGTTGTGACAGCAGTGTTCCAAACCATCTTTTACTATGTATCTACACTCAAAGGTCACAAAAGTAATGGAAAGGCCTCTAATGTTTTTCTATGTCAGGATACATTTTAGATGTGGCATACATTATTCATCTTTCTAGAATTCCTTATAAAATATTTTACATTGTTCAGACAATCCTAGTCAGAAGTTAGAATGAATCTTTACCTAGGATTTCTTTGCTTGTTTTTACTGGATAACCTACATCAGTTGAAATCAAAGAGAAAAAAAGAAGCAAAGGGGCTACTAGGGTAAACACATGATAACACTGGACAAAAATGTTGGGAATGGCTTCCCCATGCTGTCGAGTAGAAACGAGGCCAGACAGCTATTTCACCGGGGTTTACATTTCCCATCCCCAGGCAAAGCTAATCTCGTCCTGGTGTTCACAGGCTCGGTCAGCAGGGAGACAGTCTAAATTCAGAGGCCAGAGATGCAGATAGGCTGGCTCCGTTCCCAGGAGGCCAGGTCAGGATGAGAATCAATATTTCAATGGCTCAGGATTAGGAAACACACATATCAAATCTTGTCCGTTAAGGAAACAAACATTGAAACCACAAGACATGGTGTATCGCACACAAATCAATAGGGCAGAAACATTTGGCTCAACTGCAGAAATGCACCCATTATTCTTGAACTTTTTGCATTAGTACAAAATGTGTAAAATAATTCTCCAAATATGACTGAGCCTACTTAGAGGATTGCCATCAGTAAGATCTTAAAGGTCACCATAGGCAGCTTTTCCAAGGAACCGGAAGACAGAGAGGGCTTTAAGTGCCACTGTGTCGTCCTATGTTGTTGTCAGCACAGAAATCAGAAAGGGTAGGATTTGGCTTGGGTGTGAAGCCAGCTTTGCTCAGATTCGAGAGACCTGTGACTTTCCTGCCCCCCAAAATTTGGAAAATCCAGACAACCCAAAGTTAGTCCCAGCCAACTGCTACATTTCCTATTTGTATCAAAGGGAAAGCAGTGAAACCACAGCTCACCCCCAGGACATGCATTTGCAGGTATAAGAGGGCAGGGAGTGGGGTTCACATTTACCTTTATTCTCCTCGAAAACAATGAGTGAAAGTAACTGTATTCATAAAGGGGTTTTCCTCCAGAGAGTTTATGTCCCTGGGTCCTAGGGTGCACTTGGGTTTCCCATAGCCTTGCAAGCCTTTTCTAGGGCATGCCTTGGCCTAGTACTTCCAGGTGTCAGGGAAGAAAAAGCAACACTGAAGGAGGAGGAGTGGCCAAGGGTAGCGGCTCCAAGATCTAATTGCAACCTGACAAGCATGAGATCAAAGGAGTCTTTCCCTGGTTCTTTAATCTCTTGATGGCCACATTTAGCACCCTCCCCTGGCTGTGCCTGGGGCTGGCAGCCCTCCCTTCTCACTCCCTCCTCTCTTTCTAGTTTAAATAATTTAACTGCTAAGCATTTTCTAAGGGGTAAAAAATAAGCAAACATTTTAAGTTCCCATTCACTTGCTAGATGTATTACCATACTAATACTAGTTCGAAAAACAAAAATAATGGCATAGAATCTGAAAGGAGGGTCATTGCTTGTAAATACCTCATCTAATTTAACGTTGTGCAGCAAGGGCACAGGAACCAGGCAGTGACCACAACTTCAGCTCCAGAGGGGCCTGAGGTGGGGAGCGAGAGGAAGGGGGGGTTCCTGTCCTTCTGCTGGGGGAGGCAAGAATCTAACGCAGGGACCATCACTGGCCTCTTCCCGTCCTTACTTGCCGTCCCCACATTCTGGGACTCCTCTTCCAGCCTCACATACCCAGTGACCTTCCAGCTCTGGATTTTCCCTGTCAGATGTGCCCAGTATGTTCTGCTCAGAAATGACCTTTATTAAAATGTTAGAGAGGGCTGAGAAATGTCGTGCCATGGAGCTTGCCCCAAGGTTGCCAGATTTAGCAAATAACAACAGAGGACATCCGGTTGAATTTGAAATTCAGATAAATGATGAATAATGTTTTGGCATACATATGTGCCAAATATTGTACAGGACACACTTACACTAAAATGTTATTCATTGTTTATCTGTAGTTTTAAGTTTAACCAGGCATGCTGTATTTTATCTGGCAACCCTATCAGGGTCCCTGTGTCACCAAAACTTGCTGGAACACCGTAAGTGGTTCGGCCTTCAAGGGCAACAGAAATTGATTCTGCTCTAACCTTAAATCCCCTTGCAAATCTGGCCCAAGCCATGCCTCCTACCAAGTGATGGGGGAAGGAATGGGTTTAGTGCCAGCACTCCTGGTGTCCCTTTTGATCCTCACAATACTTCCAGGTAGGTGCTTTTCACATATGATGGAGCTAAGCCCAGGAGTGATAAGGAGTTTCCTAGCTTCTAGGTATTGAAGGAAAGAGTATTATCCAGGCATCCCTAACTTATCCCTGACTTCAGCCCTCTACAAACTGCTGTCTCCTTCCCTCTCCCCAGGAAAGCATGACAAACCCAGAGGCTAGTGGACTTGTTCCAACACAAATAGGCTTTTTTTTTCATTCCAGATATCTCTTTTCATGTTAATCAAAAGCTCTAGATCTTATCCTCTAGAACTCTCTGTTCTGCCATCAGAAGCAGAGGAGGGAGGGAAATACAGTGTAAGAAAGGGGGGCATATTTGAATGGGGGGGACTTAGGTACTTAAATCAATTGAAGGTTGTTAGTAGCATTTTCCCTCATTCAGGGGAGCCTGTGAAAACTCATTAACCCGCACTGAAATCAAGCTAGGACAGCAGCATGTTATGAAATCTCAGCCCCCTGTGTACCTGTTTCTCAAGTTGGAGCTGCTTCAGACTCACCTGGAGGGCATGTTCAAATGCAGGTGGAGGGTCTGCCCTGAGTTTCTGCTTCAGTGGATATGAGGGGGACCTTAGAATCTGCATCTCTAACCAGTTCCCAGGTAATGCTGATGCTGCTGGGCCAGGGATTCCACATTGAGAGCCACTGCTTCAGAACCAGAAAGGGGGCTTCTCTAAGAATAACACACAGAATCTGGAACATAAGTTCCTGTCTACATTGGAATTCAAGGATGTTTCCCACCTCTCGTCTCTGCCATTAGAAAATGTCCTGATCCATGACAACAGGAGTAAGTGAGCAAAGGAGTGACTGGTTACTGTAGACTGTAGACTACAGTGACTGGCAACTGTAGACTGTAGACTATATCCTATTGTCATGGATCAGGCCCCAACAATGTGACAGATGCTGTTTGTATCCTCAGGACACACAATCAAACCCAGTTCCTTCCAGTTCATCAAAGACAATCATATAAACAAAATCACACCAATGGAGTAAGACAGGCGACAGTAAAAACAAATAAAGTCAGTTACAAAAGAAGCGAAGGAATGAAGGAAGCTTTCCAAAGGACTTGAACTGAGTTTAGAAGGCTGGGGATGGGGATGGGTCACCAGCAGGAAAGAGGGACAGACTTTGTAAGAGACACGAGACAGCATGGCAGGTTCCAGGGCTGCAGGAAGCTTACCTGTGGATTTGGTGACAGATGAACTGGATGGGAGGTGAGTGTGAGGCTGAGATGACTGGCTTTCCTTTCTTTTATGATGGTAATGAGGCATTGGTTGGTTTTTAATGGAAGGATGACACAACAGGCCTATAATCTGGAAAGTTATTTAAGCGGAAAGGTCAGGGTCTTAGTCTGTTGGACTGTTGTAAAGAAATAAGCACTCACTGAGTAGCTTTTTAACAGAAATGTGTTGTAGTTCTGGAGCTAGAAAGTCTAAGATCAAGCCAGACTGGCATCTGGTGAGTTCCCACTTTCTGGCTCATAGACATCACCTTCTTGCTATGTGTGCACAGGCTGGAAGGGTTGAGAGAGCTCTCTGGAGTCCCTTTTATAAGGACACTAATACCATTATCAGGGTTCCATCCTCATGACCTAATAATCTTCCAAAGGCCTCACCTCTGAATACCATCACCTTGGAGGTTAAGACCTTTAACAGATGGATTTTGGAGGGCACAAGCATTCAGACCATCATAGTCAGGGATGCCACCCTAGGAGGCTGTTGCAGTGGGACCCACTAGAGGTAGTGAGTGTGTTAGTGAGAGTGGGACCTCTCTGAGTTGAATGAAGAAACACGTAATGATGGTCCCAAAAGGAAGCGTTCGTGTCCATTCTCTCCCTCCACCACCAAAAGGTGCCTACCTAAGTTTGGGGAATGAGTGCAAATATTTCTATGTGTTCTTAGTCTGCTATCTTAGTCTGTGCTTTACTTAAATTGTGCCTTTCTGTTCTAATAATTTCCATCTTCATAAGGGTTACTTTACTCATTACTATTTGTTCAATTTTACTTTCTCTCCTTCCCTATTCCTAGATGTTTGATCATTCATCAAAATCATTTAGCAGCTTACTGACTGGCAGAGGACACAAAGCAAATAAAGGGACTTTTGAAATTCAGTGTAGCACACCCATCACAGAGGCATCTACGGAGATCAGAGCAGAGAAAAGCTGAACCTAAAAGTGGCTGACGATGTGAGTAATTTTCAAATCACTTTGAAATTAATTTTATGAACTTGAATAGAAAATAGTAATTTATTTCCTAGATTCAAATCTACTCCCAAGAAGACTGTGTATTTTTTATTTTTATTAATACAATGCCTAATACAGCACTCCAGCACATACATACTCAATAACTATGTATACTGTGGCTATTGAGAAAACAAATAAATGTGTTTTTGCATATTAATCTCACTGGACTATCAAAATTCCAAAATAAGTAGACCAGTCTCCATTATTTGACTTTATCCAGATAAGAATAGTTGGCTTTATTTTTTTAAGGAATAGATTGACAAACTGTGGTATATGTACACCATAAAAGAAGAGGGAGGACTTTATATCATTTACGTTTACTTGGAGTTGAAAGACATTCTTCTTAGTAAATATCTCAAGAGTGGAAAAAAGGTATCCAATGTACTCAATATTATTATGAAACCAATATAAAAACACAGTCTCTTACAAATGATAAAACACAAATATAGTCTAACAAGGAGGAAGGGGAAGGAGGGCGGGGAAGGGAGAGGTGTTTGTTGGGAGGAGGGAAGGCATTTGACTGGATCTTGACTAATGTGCCCAATGCAAGGGTATATTTATAAACAACTAAGAGTAAACTGTAAATGTCTTACCACAAAAAATAAGTAAGTAAGGTGATGGTTATATTAATCAGTTTGATTTAAGCATTTCATAAATCATCACATTGTACCTCATAAAGTATACAGTTATGACTCAACTGGTAGCAACCCTCAGCAGAGGCTCCTGAGCAGAGGAAGAAAAACTAAATGGAATTGGACTCTATGAAGCAAAACATGAGGAGCTGAGCCAAGAAAGAAGTTGGACAAGCTGTAACTCCAAGAAAGAGCACTCAAGAAAACAAATTACAGGTACAAAGCCTATTGACTAGAGGATAAGAGACCCCCCCTCTCCCAACAGGAGGCCTGCCGCAGACTATCTGCAAAGGAGCAGAGAACAAAAGACCTCTCATTTTACCTCACTGGAGAGAGTCGCTAAACTCCAGGTCTCTTTCTCCAGAGAGGTCCCACTTATGAACCTAGATACCACCCCGCCAGGCATAAAATTGAACAGATATTTTCCCTTACAAGTCCAAACTCCCAATTCACCCTTTTGCCCTCGCATGGTGGTCTGAAGTTCTGTCCCCTGCAGAGCACAGTGTTTGGTCTTGTCCTGAGAGATCTGGGCATAGTGTGGACTGCCAACCATCAGGACAGAATCTGTGACTAGAAGGGAAGAAAGAGGATGGGGAAGAAACAGACACTCATCAGGAAGAGGAACAGTGCCCTGGTTATTACTATGCCCGGCCAGTGGTGGTGTTGACCCTCAGTTCAGGCTGTGTTTGGCAGGACAGGGTGCAGAACCCCTGGCTCTGATGGCACCCACATCAGGAGAGTGGTTGTCCCAGGTGGACTGAGTTCAGCAGACAGGGCTGGTCCCCAGTCCCTGCTGGACCTACAAACAGAGGCTTGCCAGGCATGGACTGAGACATGAGAGCAAGGGCATGATCCCCTGATTCCATCAGAACCCCCAAGCAGTAGCTTGCTGGGTATGAACCAAGACCTGAGGGCTAGGGCGTAGTCCCCTGTCTCCAGTGGGGCTGGTGAGCAGAGGCTTACCAGGTGAGGACTGAGGCCTGCAGGTGGAGTGCAGTGCCCTGACTCTAACAGAATCTGTGAATAGAGGCTTGCCAGGCAGTGCACTGAGACTGGCAGGCAGGAGTGTGGTCCCCTGACTCCAAGTGGTCTGGCAAGCAGAAGCTAGCTGGGTGTGGACTGAGACCAGTGGGCAGGGGCATGGCCCCTGACTCCAACTGGGCCTGTGAGCAGAGAAGTGGACAACAGTGTAGACTGAGTCTGGCAGGTGAGAGAGTGGATCCCTGGCTCCAACTGTGCTATTGGAGACCCTTGAATCCCTCTCTGTTGAACAGGGTTTGCACTGCCTGAGACAATTTAATTAGAACCATGTCTGGGGCTGTCCACTGAGGAACATTCTGAGGTTGACCTTCAAAGTTTTGTAGCAGAAAAGAACTGAAGGGTGGGGGATGGGTATGCAGGTGTTTGTATCTCTTCACAGTTGAGATTTAATCCTAATATTGTGCTTTCTTAGGATAGGGTAGCATATGGCTGATCTCAAAACAGAGCTAACTTGTGCGATCTCACCAATTAGGTTCTCAGAGTCTCCAGCCAAAACTCTGAAAGGGGCCTTTGTAAAGGTTGTAGGAGATAAGCCACAATTACAAAGCCTAGTGCTTTGGTAAGTGGCTATCTCTACTACCTGATTCAATCTCATCCTACCAGTTCTAATAAACAAACAGTGGAAAATAAACATGATGTGAACCCAACAGAAGAACTCTGACAATATGAATAACCAGAGTAGATCAACCCCCCTAAGAAATGACAAAGGAGATGCAACTGATGATGCCATGCATAGACAAATGGCAGCAATGTCAGAAGTCTAATTCAGAATATGGATGGAAAATAAGACAAAGAGAATGGAAGAAAAGATAGAAATTAAATTCCAAAGAGTAGTTCTAAAGGTGTCTCAAGAAATTAATGAATTCAAAGCCCAAGTCACCAAAGATATGGACATAATCCATAGAAAAGAGATAGCAGAGCTCAAGGAAACAAAAAAGTTAGTTGAAGAGCTGCAAAATACAGTAGAAGCCTTCAGTAATAGAGTTGAGCAGGCAGAAGAAAGGATCTCTGAAACTGAAGACAAAGCTTTTGAACATTCCTAAACATTCAAAGAGGCAGACAAATGGAGAGCAAACACTAATCATTCCCTGAGAGAGTTGTGGGATAACTCAAAAAAGATCAAACATTCATCTTAGGAATTCCTGAAGGAGAAGAGGATGGTCCTAATGGTACAGATGCTCTACTCCCAGAGATTTTGGAGGAGAATTTCCCAAGCATTGCAAGAGATACAGAACTTCAGATAGTAGACAGTTTCAGAACCCCGGCAAGTCTCAATCTAAATAAAGCATCTCCTAGATACATTGTGATTAACTTTGCCAAAGTTAAAACAAAGGAGAAAATTCTACAAATATCCAAAAGTAAGAAAAGCATCAGAAAAGCATCACCTACAAAGGGAAAAGTATCAGAATGACTGCAGATCTGTTTCAGGCCAGAAGAAGCAGGTCACTGACCTTCAATCTCCTAAAACAAAACAACTTCCAGCCCAGAATCCTCTATTAGTTAAACTGAGTTTCATTTGTGATGGAGAAATAAAATACTTTAATGACATAGACATGTTGAAGAAATTTGCCATAACTAAACCAGCTCTCTAGGATAGTCTCAGACTCATCCTCCACAATGAACAGCACAATGATCTACCTCCAAAGTAAACTCACCCAGAAATTTTTGAACAAAACTCAACTTCCACAGGGGTGAAAGGTAAAATGTCCACTGGACATCTGAAAATCATGACACTCAAAACACAACCAGGCCTATCAATTCTCTCAATTAATGTGAATGGTTTAAATTGTCCTCTAGAGCAGTGCCTGTGGCTCAAAGGAGTAGGGCACCAGCCCCATATGCCAAAGGTGGTGGGTTCAAACCCAGCCCCAGCCAAAAACTGCAAAAATAAAAATAAAAAAATAATAATAATAAATAAAATAAATTGTCCTCTAAAGAGGCACAGCCTGGCTGACTGGATACATAAACTCAGATCAGATATCTGTTGTATACAAGAATCTCACCTTACCTTAAAGGATAAAAATAGACTCAGGGTGAAGGGATGGACTTATATAATATAGGCAAATGGAAACCAGGAAAAAACAGGAGTTTCAATTTTAGTAGCAGATACAGTTGGCTTTAAAACAACAAAGATAAAGAAAGATAAGAAAGGTCACTACATATTTGTTAAGGGAAACATCCAACATGAAGAGATTTCAATAATTAACATTTATGCACCCTACCAGAATGCTCCTCAATTTATAAAGCAGACCCTAGTGGATATGAACAACTTGATATCTTCCTGCACTATAATAGTTGGAGATTTTAACACCCCTTTGACAGTTTTGGATAGATCCTCCAAGAAAAAACTAAACAAAGAAATATTAGACTTAAACCTGACCCTAGAACAAATGGACTTTACAGACCTCTACAGAACATTTCATCCTAATAAAACTCTTGGAAGTGATCAAGGAATACAGCAACGTCTCAGGTTACAAAATCAACACTCATAAATCTGTATCATTTATATATACCAACATTAGTCAAGCTGAAAATATAGTCAAGGACTCTATTCCTTTTATAATAGTGCCAAAAAAGATGAAATAACTGGGAATTTACCTAACAAAGGACATGAAAGATCTCTATAAAAAGAACTATGAAACTCTGAGAAAAAAAAAATAGTTGAAGATGTTAACAAATGAAAAAATAAACCATGCTTATGGCTGGGAAGAATCAACATTGTTAAAATGCCCATACTACCCAAAGCAAAACAATCTATAGATTTAATGTAATTCCTATTAAAACATCATTGTCATACTTTAAAGAACTTGAAAAAATAGTATTTCATTTTATATGGAATCAGAAAAAACCTTGAATAGCAAATACATTGCTCAGAAATAAGAACAAATCAGTAGGTATCAAATTACCAGACTTCAGGCTATACTATAAATTTATAGTGATCCAAACAGCATGGTACTGGCACAAAAACAGAGCAGTAGATTTATGGAACAGAATAGAGAACCAAGAGATGAATCCAGCCACTAATCGTCATTTGATCTTCAACAAGTGTATCAAAAATATTCAGTGGGGGAAAGACTCCGTATTTAACAACTGATGCTGGGTGAACTGGCTAGCAACCTGTAGAGGACTGAAACTGGATCTCCACCTTTCACCATTAACAAAAATTGATTCTTACTGGATAAAAGATTTAAACTTAAGACATGAAACTATAAAAATATAAGAAGAGGGTGTAGGGAAAACACTTGAAGAAATTGGCCCAGGAGAATATTTTATGAGGAGGACCCCCCAAGCAATTGAAGCAACATCAAAAATACATTACTGGGATCTGATCAAACTAAAAAGCTTTTGCACAGCCAATACCACAGTAAGTAAAATAAACAGACAACCTTCAGAATGGGAGAAGATTTTTGCAGGTTATGCTTCCAACAAATGTCTGATAACTAAGAATTTACAGAGAACTCAAATTAATCAATAAGAAAAGAATAAATAACCCCAGAGGGAGGGGTAAGATGGCCAACTGGAAGCAACTCCCGACAGAAGCTCCTGTCCAAAAGGAAAGATAACCTTCAGAAACTGCCCAATTGAGCTGAAGACTGAGAGCCCAGCCAAGAGAGAGAGAAGTGATAGCGACAGGTCACCTATGAGGCAAGCTGCGACGTCCAGAAACCAAGCTTCAGGCAGAAAAACTGAACTAAAGTTTTCTGCTGTTCTGAACTTCCAGGACACCTTCCCCCCTTAACTGACGCACCAGAAGCCTGACCTCTGCTGAAACCAGGGAGGAGGACTTGAGC
>CAUYON010043262.1:0-12217 GCA_963573935.1 Arctocebus calabarensis | reverse complement strand
CCTACGGGCTCCTACAACATTCTTATAAGCAACTGAGAGAAGATTCCTCTCCTCGTTGGATAATTCAGCTCCTTGCTCAGTTACAGACTTCATGCAGGCTGCCATGTCATCATATCGCTCAGCCTGCTCGGCCAGTTTGGCCTTCTGAACCAGCTCATTTTTATCCATGACTGGATGCTCTGCAGGGGGAAAAAAAAGGAGCATAAATACTTTTTCCCATCAAAATAAACAAGCTCAAAACTTTACCTTTGGTAAACAGCCTTTATTAACACCTTGAACCTAATTGCCCACAGAAGACTCTTCACATAATCAATTAAAATACAGCCTTCACAAAAGGATGATCAGAAAAGAGGGAAAAATAGCATACTCAGCATGCAGAGCTATTTACAGCCATTATCATCAGTTTAGCAAAACTAAAATTTCATTACCTCATCTCTCTGTTCTGAAAATTCTAATTTCACACGAAGTCAAAACACATGTGGTCAAAAGGACACCTTAAAAACACCAATCTTATTTCACCAAAATGTCAACTCCTTTCCAGTATCACCAAGTGATCCAAAATTAAACAACTTTTCTTTATTTAGCAAAAATACTGCCTACAGAGATCATCAGGATTTCTGTGATAACTTCCAGAATCATGATTCTTGTCATTATAATGTAATTCATGTCATTTTTCTTTTACAATATTTACCCTTATCAGGAGTGATTAAATTTTAGTTATATTACCCAACCCCAAATCTACTGATCTCTGCAATACTTGCCTGCTGATCACAGCATTACGATTTTGCAGGAAAAATGACTAAATTGTCTGTTCTTAGATATTGTGAATATAAAACCATCAAGGATCAATATCTAACCTACCCTAGGGCTCATCCACCTAAACCTTGTTATGTGCACATACGCTTAAAAAAAAAAAATCCAAGAGACCTGAACTTCAACTCTTTACTTTCTGTCAGCACTAAAATATGTCACATTGGAAGCACTTAATCTACAAGTGTTTACAACGTTAACGCTCCAATTTAAACGTAGAATTACTGCATTTTGCTTCTAGTAGTCACACTTTAATCGAAAGTTATCACGAGTTGCCTTTCACCAAGACTTCACACTTTCTCTTCCCCTCATTTTAAAATTCCCTACTTTTCAATTTACTTCGGCTACATTTTTCTTGAAAGACACTCTTTTCTAAGGTGCTAAAATAAAACAGTACAAAGATAACTAATCCATAGTGATGCCACAGAATAATTTTAAAGGAAAATCGCTGTAACCGCACTTTTAAAACCAAAAGGTGAGCAGAAGAACCACTATCAACCACCAGGGGAACTGACTCCCCGTTGTCAATCCTAATTACCTTTCCAGGGAAATCCCACAGTACTTTTCTTTAACCAAATTTGAGAACAGGTCCCCATCATTTAACAAAACTAATCAGCTAGCTTGGATTCGGGACGAACTGTTTCATTGAGTGAACTATTTACAATTCGCGATCGTGTATCTTCCTCTGTCCTCAAAATTAATTTTTCCCCTAGGAACTGAAAAAACGTTCTCTGGTTAACGCCGCTTCTAACAAATAATAATTTAAAACCAGTGCAAACGTTTCTTTCCCCGGCCACTTCGCTACAAGGGGAAGTAGATAAGGTTTCTCACAGAATAGCTGGTGCTCTAACGCCTCGCCTCTACATTGCTGGGAGGAGTCGCCGCACCCATTTAACCCTTAACCGACTTTAGACGTCGGATACGGTGAAACGAAAACCCGCAGACCTTGACTTTAAAGTGCAAATCCTCCAGTCCCTGCTATCCGCAACCACCCCCACCTTGGCTCCGCCCAAGCTAGTGCCTCCGCAGAAGTCCCCGACTCTCCTTTGTCACCGCGGATCTATGTCAAGGAGCCCAACCTACCGCTGACTGTTAATTCCCCACCAACCCTGAGCTAGAGGGAGGAGCAGCAGGCGCCCCCGCCCAAGCGGGGGTTGGGGAGGGATGGAGAGAGGCCACACGCCCGACCCGGGCACAGACGCCAACCCCACCGCGGACACACCCCGCTCTCCCACCCGGCGTCTTCCTCCCCACTGAACCCCGCCGGTGCCCATTTACAGAATCAGTAAGCGCCCGACAGCTGCAGCAGATAGGGGGAGGGGAACGAGGGAGCCACACCCAGCCGGGGGGGGGGGTCACACCACCGGCTGTTATGCTGAGAGTCCCCCGCCCCGCCAAGCAGGATATGCGTCCCCAAACCGAGCACTGGGACCTTCTAGTTCTAGCCTGTTCTGTAGGAGAGATACAGACACGGCCTGCAGGCTTTCCCATCCCCCTCCCTACCCCCACCTGGGCCCGGAGCCCCCATCCGCGCCTCCCCCGCCCATTCACAAGACGGGGAAAATGTCAGCCCCATCCCCCACCCCGATCGGGGACACGCAAGTCCTCCCTCTCACCGCGGAACCCAGTAAATTCAGCTCGGGGTCTTAGGCGGGCCCCACCCCAAAATCTCACTCCCCTCGGCGCCAGAACACGGCCTCGCCCTGGTCTACCTGGCGGGCTCCACCGGGTCGGGCCTGGGCTCAGGCCCGCTCTCGACACAGCCCTTCCCGCCGGGCCCAGCGTCCCCGGCCCCTCCCCGCCACCGCCTCCCAGGGTGGGGGAGGGCCGGTCCCGCCGCAGCGCGGAGCGCGGAGGCTGCGCCGAGCCTGGGAGGGAGGAAGAGGGGGAGGGGAGAGCGAACAGGGAGGGGGCGGCCTCACCTGCGCCACTGCAATGCCCGCCGTCGTCGCCGAGTCATTATCTCGGGCGGAAGCGGGGAAGGGCGGCGAAGGGGAAGGGGGTGGGAGCCCACAGGGGCGAGGGGGGGGACGGATTGCGGCCGGTGGCGCCCTGGCGATGCCTCGCCCACCCCCGGGAGCCGGTGACCGTGGGATCCCCGGGGATCTCGCGTGTGGGCGCCCTTTCCACCCCGGGGAGCGGGGAGGAGAAACGGGCACCGATCGGGGCCAGGCGTCGATCCGGAAGCCAGTAGCCGGAGGCGGCCGCTAGCCGCCCTCGAGAGTCCAGCGGAAGAGAAGCCGCCGCCCGTGTCCGCCTGAGGAGACTCCGCCTCAACCTAGCCACTACCGCAGGCCGAGCCGGGCCGAGGGTCGTGGGGCGCGGATGGCACCCACGCGTGTGGGAAGCTGGCCGGGGACAGGAGGGAGTGGGGCGAGGCGGCGGCCGGGCCCCTTACCTGTGTCCGGAGTGGGTGGCGGCGGGCGGGCGGACGGACGGACGGGGGCTTAGCAGTCTCTGGGCGGCGGCAGCGGCGAGGCTGAGACTCTGTCCCTGGATCTCGCTGCTCACAGGCTACAGCCGCTCCGCAGACACGGGGTTTCCTCCAATCACCAGCCCCGGCAGCAGGGGCACCACACGCACGATGACGTCAAACGCTGCTATGGCAACCGTTGATTGGTGCCCACAGCTCTCGGGGCCCAGCGCAACCGCCGCTCCCCAGCGCGCGCCTTGCCCGCCCGCGCTAGAGGGTGAGCGGAGGAGCGCGTTCCTCGCTGGCTACCTTCCCCGCCCCGCTCGCCTTCCAAGTTCTCTACTTGTGTCCCCAGCACTACTGGGCAGGAAGCTGGTTTTTTATTCCCCTCCCCACCACTAATCCCCTTCCTCGCCTTCCTCTTGGATCCTAGACGCCCTCTAGCTCCCCCGCAACCTCTGCCAGCTTACGCTTCTTTTACGCCCACTGGAAGGAAAGTTCTCCCCACCCCCACGTTAGCTTTCATTCAGTCCTTTTGCGCCTGCGCTAGTCACTCCCTCTAGCAGGGGCTCCCGTTCAGTAACATCCGGGACCCTTCTCTCTCTCTCTCACACGCGCGCACACACACACACACCCATCCCGACTGCCTGGCCCGCCCCGCCCTCCGAGACCCTTCACACACAGACACACACACACACACACACACCCATCCCGGCTGCCTGGCCCGCCCCGCCCTCCGGGACCCTTCACACACAGACACACACACACACACACACCCATCCCGGCTGCCTGGCCCGCCCCACCCTCCGTGCTTCGGGCTGGTAATTGCCCCAGGGCCATCCCGGGGCAGATTACGGGAGTGGCTTGGTGTCCCGGGCAAAAAGAGCAGGACCCAGGGGGGCAGGGGCGGGGAGACAGGGAGCGGTCAGATGGGGAGGGAGGGGCGGCAGTGCGCACTGACTCTACCGCGCCGGCACCTCCCTTTCGCCGGGCTCGGCCGACCTGGGCGAGCGGCCCCTCCCTCCAGCCGTCTCGGCTTTACCTGCTGCTCCGGGAAAGCGGCCTTAGACCTTTTAAGGCTCGGAAAAGAGTGAGGCGATCAGTCCCTGAGTGTGGCTGAGTGGCGGGGAGGTTTTCCAATCGGGAGCTTGGAATATGCACGCAGTGACAGCCGCGAGGGGACAATGGGTGGGCGACGAGGTGGGCCGGGAGGAGTCAGCGGGAGGTGAGGCCTGAGAAGCGACGCAGCTTTCGGGGGGCTTCAGTTCCCCAGGGGGAAAAAGGTCCCGTTAGGTGGAGGTTTGGAGGTGATCGTATTAGTCTTAACAGGCAAAGAAATAGGCTTAAAGGCACTGATTGGTTTTCTCATAGGCTAGATGTAAAATAAAGCTTTCATTTGACGAACTCATAATGCAGTTATTTAAAACATAAAGATCATTACCTTTTTATCTTCTGAAAGCAAGGTTTAAGGGATGTCGTAATGCCCTGGGCCCAGGTTGACCCGGCTGGCGGTGAGAGTGGACCACAAACTGGGAGAGGACAGGGGACAGAGGCCAGGAAGAGGGGAAGGAGAAAGGCGGAAATTGCAGGTGCCTCATACGGTGGGGCTATCCACCCTGTTGACTTAAGGAAGTTCGAAGAGCTATATTCACAGTATGAATCTCTCTACAGCTTCCCCCTTTAAATGTGCTGAAACTAAGAAAAGACTAATGCTTGGATGACCTGCACAACCACTGGTCAGTCATGGAGTGTTTATAGTTAGCAGTGAGAGAATTTGGAACTCTTCCTGTCACCCCTGTGTAAACTCCACCTAGGCCTCGTTGACTTTTCCCTTATTGAGCACCTGCTAGGGGCCTGCTCAAAGCACAGCTGTCAGAAGAGGCTCAGGAATTCAGCCTCAAGTTCTCTGCAGCTGTCCCCAACCGGTTTCATGGAAGACAGTTTTTCCACTGTTGTGGGGAGTAGGGGCAATGGTTTTGAAATGAATCTACAAACAATTGATTGTGCACCATATACAGTCAAACCTCTCTGCTAATGATAATCTGTAGCCACTCCCCAGCACTAGCATCACCACCTCATCTCTACCTCAGATCAATAGGCATTAGATTCTCCTGAGGAGCATACAACCTACATCCGTCTTATTGGTATTTTAGGGTACAGTTCATGCTCTTCTGAGAATCTAATCGGCAGCTGATCGAATAGGAAGTAGACCTCAAGTGGTGATCTGAGCACTGGGGAGTGACTGTAAATACAAATAAAGCTTCACTTGCCCACTGCTCACCTGCTGTGTGCCTGGTCCAGCGATTGGAGACCATAGCTCTAGAGGATTCGAATTCTCAGCAATAGACTCAAAATGATTCCTCACGCTTCCAGTACTTTGTCTTTTCTATGTGATTGATACAATGTCTGGACCCCAACTGTTCTTCAAATGACTTTTCCCCTTTAAAGACCATTGGCATGGAACATACTCTTCTTAGCAAAGTATCTGAAGAATGGAAGAAAAAGTATCCAATGTACTCGACCCTACTATGAAGATGAAGAATATGGGGAAAGGGGATAGGGAAGGGAGGAGAAGGGGGAGGATGGGTAGAAGGAGAGTGATTGGTGGGACTACACCTACGGTGCATCTTACAAGGGTACATGTGAAATTTACTAAATGTAGAATACAACTGTGGTAACACAATGACTAAAAAAATGCCACTAAGACTATGTTAACCAGTTTGATGAAAATATTTCAAATTGTATATAAAACCAGCACATTGTACCCATGGTTGCATTAATGTACACAGCTATGATTTAATTTTAAAAATAAAAAAAAAGATAACAGAGACCGTGAGGAGAGTTCCATGGACCAGTAGATTTTCAGTGTATTTTACTTTTTTTTTTTTTTTTTGAGTTTTTGGCTGGGCTGGGTTTCAACCTGCCACCTCTGGTATATGGAGCCGGCACCCTACTCCTTGAGCCACAGGCGCCACCCCAGTGTGTTTTACTTTTATATATGTTTATGCATCAGCATAAATTCATTTGTTCAAATGAGTGAACAAATTGATTAGGGTTTTATTTCTGAGATGTTAAACTCAACTTTATTTGACTCTCAAGTAAATTTCTTTTCGGGAATGACTCACTTCAAATGACTAATATTTCAAAGGCTGGTTGTTTTTACTGTTTCCAGTTTTGTAGTAGGCACCAAAAATGAGACAGCAGACACTAAGCTAAATCTTTTTTAAAATGGAAATTGATGTTTTTTAAAATATATTTCTCAAATATAGGTCTATGTAGAATATATGCCTTTTGTTTTAGAGAAAGTTTAAGGATTTCTCTGCATAAATTGTGAAATTATTTTAGGAAACAGCTAGGTTAGGTGTTCACCTCATGCTTTGAGTAGCAAGGTATTTTTTAGTAAAACAGTAGGCACTGTTAGGTTTTACATACTCAAATCAGCATATCCACCCAATAAAGACATAATGAAGATGTAAGAAAGCAAGAACAGACAATGTCATGAAAGTCCTAGGGAAAAGTACTTTGAGAAATAAGAAATGACCTATGGCAAAACAATAAATAGAACCTCTGAATTCTGGGAAAATTGTTAGACACTTGCACTAAACTGACCTGTTATACTTTCTATTCAACTCTTAGTAGCATCTCTGGTGCCTTGATGCTATGTCAATAAATTTCTGGTACACAACTCTTAGGTGGTGCTGAGGATTAATGAATATACATACATTTCTTACATTTATACATTTCTTACCACTACTCCTTACACAGAGTAACTTAGCTATTATTCATAATGGATAATATCTAATGGATGTGTCTAGTGTTCAAAGGCTGTGAAGATAAAATGAAACCATATTTATATGTCTTTTAGAAGCGTAGGTTTAAAGTTAACTCTGGAAATGCATAATTATATTGTTAGTACTAATGAGATATAAGTGATGAGACTGAAGATCATTCCAGTAAAGGGGACTGCTATGATTTCTTCAGAACTGTGCAATACATTAAAATGGAAAAGAGGGCTGGGTGTGGTATTCGTGTCTGTAATCTCAGCAATTTGGGAGGCCAAGGCAGGAAGATCTCTTGAGGCCAGGAATTTGAGACCAGTCCGGGCAATGTAGCAAGACTTTGTCTCTACAAAAATAAGTATTTTTAAAAATTAGCCATACATAGTAGTTCCTGCTTATATTGCCAGCCACTCAGGAGGTTGAGTTGGGAGGATTGTTTGATCCCAGGAATTTGAGGATGCAGTAAAGTATTATTGCTCCCCTGCACTCCAACCTGGTCAACCCAGCGAAATTCTATCTCTAAAATAAATAAATAAATGAAAACAAAATGGGAAAAAGTTCTAGTAAATTAATGTAAGTCTATCATTCCAATTAGAAAAACATCTCAAAGGATGGCCTCTTTTTTTTTTTTTTTTTTTGAAGATGGGATCTTACCATGTTGCCCAAGCTGGTCTGGAACTCCTGGGCTCAAAGCAATCTTCCCACCTCAACTTCCCAGTAGCTGGGATTACAAGCACATGCTGGCTTGCTTAACTCTATTGATGATGCTACAGTTACAGGATCTTTTAAGTGTAACAATAATTTAGGCTGTAATCTCACTTCAACCTTGTATTTGTTTTTTGAGACAGAGTCTCACTTTGGTGCCCTAGGTAGAATGCCATGGCCTCAGTTCAGAGCAACCTTAAACTCTTGGGCTCAAGAGATCATCTTGCCTCAGCCTCCTGAGTAGCTGGGACTATAGGTGACCTATCTTTATTTTTTAGAAACAGTGTCTCGCTCTTGCTCAGGCCGGTCTCAAACTCCTGAGCTCAAGCAATCCATCCACCTCAGCCTCCCAGAGTGCTAGAATTAGAGGCATGAGCCACCATGCCTTACCTTTCAACAATGTGTTTTAATTGGAAATGTGGCATAGTATAGAGAGGACTTGGCAGTCAGAACTGGGTCTAAATTGTGGTTTATCAATCAGAGCTTTGCGACCTTTTGTTACTAAACTGGACATACTAGTTCCCAATCCTATCAGATGATTGTAATGATTATATGAGACAGTAGGGAGAGGGCTACATGTAGTGCTATAGATTGCTATTATCTATTGTTGAAATAATCTTCAGTTAGCAGCAGAGGCAGGCTAGCTCTTCACCAGCCCCGTTCTTCTATTGCTGCCACAGTGGGACTCCATTGCCTAGTCTCTCTTGCAGGTCCAAGTGGCCATGTGACTGAGCACTAGCTAATGCCTTATGATCAAAGTGATATGCTCCACTTGCCTACCTGGTCCATAAAAACCTCCCTGTCTGAATCGCTACTCCATCCTTATTTTTCCAGCTGAATGAAAGGATTCTGAGGCTTTAGAGAAGGGTGGAGCCAGAAAAGAGCCTAGTTCCCTGAAAGCCTGGGAAAGCAAATCCTGGTCATTTTGGAATCTATCAAAGGATAACTTCTATTTTTAAGCCACTGAAATTTAGAGGTTATTTGTTATAACAGCTAGCACTGTAATGTCTGTGGATGTCATTTTCAAGTTCAAACCATGGGAAGTATTTTTTACAAATGGAGAGAGTAAAAGTGAAGGGAAACAAGAAGATTTTACAAAGTGGTGGCCAACATGTAGATCCTATTTTATAAATATTTTGTAAAATTTTATAATGAATATTTTATAAATAAAGGTACATTTAGCTGCAATTTCCCATTTTTCCCTATGTATGTTAATTTTATTGGTAACTTTTGGGACACCCTGACCTTAGAAAAGTAGCATTTCATCACTTAACTATAAATTGTTGTAATAGTCTCACTACTTACTTTACTTTTTTTTTTTTTTTTTTTTTTTTTTTGCAGTTTTTGCCTGGGGCTGGGTTTGAACCCGCCACCTTCGGCATATGGGGCCGGCATCCTACTCCTTTGAGCCACAGGCACCACCCTACTTACTTTACTTTTTTACTTTGCTTGATATCATCCTCATTCTTTCGTCTACTGTGTTTTTCCAACCCATGACTATTATGTCTATCCCTACATCCCAGACTCTAGCCCTATGTCCTGTGATACTTTGGTGACATAGTGGGTTTTTTTTTGCATGCTGATTAAAAAAACAAAAACAACAAGAACGTCAAGCTGACAGTGAGATCTCATTCCTTACATGTCATGAAGCACTCAGGGAGGGCTCAGTAGTCAAAGATTCTGCTGGCCATTGGTGATAAAGATGGTAAGTCACAGACCCTTCCTGATGGAGATGACAGTCTAGGGACAGATACACACTAAATGTAGCAACACTGCCGAGGGCAAGCCTGTAATCCTAGCTCTCTGGGAGGCTGAGGCAGAAGGATTGCTTGAGGTCAGGAATTCAAGACCAGCCTAAACAAAGTGAGACCCCGTCTCTACTAAAAAATAGAAAAATTAGCTGGGCATGATGGTGATCACCTGTAGTCCTAGCGCTTCAGGAGGCTAAGGCAAGAGATGACTTGAGCCCAGGAGTTTGAAGTTGTTGTGCGCAAGGCAGATACCATGGAATTTTAGTCTAGGCAACAGAGCAAGACTGTCTCAAAAACCAGAACAAAACAAAACAAAAATCCACTGCTGCACAGCACGGTAAGAGCTACTATAGATGAACAAATTGTGTTTGAAGAAATCTGAACTGTGAACAAGCACGGTGGCCATAGAGAGCTGAAGAAATTTCCCTTGAAAAGTTTACATTCATCTGCAAATTACTTACTCAATTTTGCTTTCCTGCCTTCAATGGCATTTTAAATTCTTCAGTTGAATTTTTAGTATCTTACCATGTAGGTCACACTGTTTGGTAGATTACACCCTATGAAGGGCACAAACACTTTCTAAAATTTTCTTCTTTTCTTATAGTAAATTATTTTCAGATACATGTTCTTCCTTAGAGTCTTCAGATAGCATTTTATTTCTTTGCACTCCAGAATTTTTGGTAGCCCTTACAGGGTGGTGATTGTTTTTCTCTTATATGTCAATATGAGAAATTTCTTCCAGTATCAACTAACAGATGAAATCTCTTTTGCTTCTTTTTGCTGTTCTCTTGAAATTGATAGATCTCAAGTGATAGCAGGGTGCATATGCATATGCTCTTGCCCAAATTCTGGAATCCAGCAGATTATCACAAGTCGAGCAGTTACCATGACAAGTTGTTACTCTGACTCGGTTGTCCACCGTGAAGGGAATTTGTCAAGAATCAGAGGTGCTGGTTGCCATAGTTGACACCTATAATCCCAGAATTGTGGGAGGCCAAGGCAGGAGGATCTCTCCATCCCCTGATGTGGAGACCAGTTTGGACAACATAGTGAGATCCCATGTCTAAAAAAAAGAAAAATTAGCCAGGCTTGATGACATATACCTGTAGTTCTAGCTACTCTGGGGGTTGAGGTAGAAGAATTATTTGAACTCAGGAGGTCCAGGTTGCAGGGAGCTATGATAATGCCACTGCATTCCAGCCTAGGCAATAAAGCAAGACCTAGATTCTTCCCTTTATCTTAAAAATAAAGAAAAACTACCACAACACAAATGATTTATGATTTTTTTTTTTTTGAGACAGAGCCTCAAGCTGTCACCCTGGATAGAGTGCTATAGAATCACAGCTCACAGCAACTCCCAATTCCTGGGCTCAAGCGAGTCTCTTGCCTCCGCCTCCCAAGTAGCTGAGACTATAGTCACCCACCACAACGCCCGGCCATTTTTTGGTTGCAGCCGTCATTGTTGTTTGGCAGGCCGGGCTGGATTCGAACCCTCCACCTCAGGTGTATGTGGCTGGCGCCTTAGCCCGTTGAACCACAGGCACCGAGCCAGATTTGTGATTCTTTAATCAGCTGTAATAAATGAAAATCTACAAAGTTAATCATCATCAACTGTCAGCATGTTTCCACACACTGCCTTATCCACAGCTGTTTATTCTAGGACGCTGTTCATCACAGTTTTTAACCAGTTATCTACCAGCCCTTTGCATTTCTTTTCTTTTCTTTTTTTGAGACAGACCCTCACTTTGTCACCCTCGGTAGAATGCCTTGGTGTCACAGCTCAAAACAACTTCAAACTCTCGGGTTCAAGCAATTCTCTTGCCTCAGCCTCCCTAGTAGCTGGGACTACAGGCGCCCACTACAACACCCGGCTATTTTTTAGAGACCGGGTCTCACTCTTGCTCAGGCTGGTCTCCAACTCCTGAGCTCAGACGATCCCCCTGCTTTGGCTTCTCAAATGCTGGATTACAGGCATAAGCTACCTTGCTCAGCTAATTTTTCTTTTTAGTGGAGACACCGTCTTGCTCTTGCTCATAGGTGGGAATATGGGTACTTAAGGGAAGAATTACATCCTGATGTGCTTGCATTGCTAGAAATAATGATCTAACAAGCTTAAAATCAATATTCAATTGTTTATTATAAATAGTTTAGAACTTGAATAAAGAACATGATTGTAGATGATGGACAAAGGGAACAGAGACAGGAGAAAAGTGGATCAGAGAAGAGCATGGACACATTCAGGTTACAGGATCCATACTGAGAAATTTATAATCTGTTGCAAAATGTGCAGGCTGAATGCTTGGTCTTTTAAGACAAGAAGACTTCACAGCTCCCCCCAGCAGGACTTGGTCCCGGGGTCTTTGGGGACTAGGAGGCCAGGCTCCTGCAGGTGGGACTGGTCTCTTGGAGAAAGTGAGAGCAAGGGGTGGGGAAGATTTATAAGAGAAGGCATAATGTGCTGAAAACAGCACAAATGCTTTGATCTTATAGGAGAGAAAAAGTTTCTCAGGGAGGTGAGAGGAAATTGCCCCCCCCATTTCTCAGCATGGAAAGGCAGGCACCCCGACTACCCATGGACTTCCCAGGGGCTTAATTGTTCATCTTGGGATTTGTGTGGGTGGTCTAATTGGGGTCACGCTTGCTCTCCTATACCTGAACTGTGTTCCTGTCCCAGGCTTTGTTTATGTCAGGATCAAAAGTAACAAAAGTAAGAAGTTAATCAATGCAATTAAGGTACTTAGTTAAAGAAATAGTTTGGT